>JAOUQV010000031.1:10883978-10894205 GCA_028565295.1 Aspidoras spilotus | reverse complement strand
TCTTCTAACAGGATGATGCACCAAACTGCCAGCAACGCAATATACAGAGAGAAGCATAATTACAAAACCAGCAACATTCTTAGACAACAAACAAGTAAGATAGAGATCAGCCTTTCTCACCTACAGCTGTCAGATTGTACAAGCAGTATACACAAACTGATTTTCTTGGGTTGCTCTGGTTCCTGAAACTACATCAAGCTATCAAGCTGATCCTAGATAAAAATTGTAGTTTTCTGTGTATTTTTTGCTAAAATTAAAATCCTAACCCTAAACGTTCAGTTTCAAATCGGTTAAAATCAGACTGCACTGTGTGCATCATCAAGGAGACATGGTTCTACTATTTTACCTTTTTAACATGGTCACAGTTGTAATGAAAGCATAGATAGACACTAAATCTGATTGGGTAGTATAGTTGTTGGTATAATATCAGCTAGATAGACAGAATTTCAGGAGCAAGAACAACCCAAGGAAATGAGACCATCTCTCCCAGTTGCCAAACGCATTACATTCATTTATTCATACATTCATACATCTATTCCTTGTGAAATATATATACTCTAGACTGTGCAATATTTGTGAAATATCATGTTTTTTCCTAGATTGTGCATTGATTCTATATTTATTGTTAATTAATTTTATTTTATTTTTATATCAGTCAATCATCTTTGCTGCTGTGACCATGAAATTTCCACTTTATTGGACTTAGTATTATTATAAGTATTATAAGTATTATTATACAATATCTTACTGTATCTTAGCACTCAACATAAAGCTAGTATGTGCTTTATCAACTTTTTTTCTCAAAAGAAGAACTAACACATTTATTACAAATAATTAAAAAGAAATACTGGAGAACACTCCATCCACAAATATCCTGTCATTTTTAAATCACCTCAGTCTAAACAAATAATATAGCGTGAGTACAAATGAAAAATTTTTATTTTTATGTGTCAGTGAAAATAGTTCCTAATGAAGCTACAGCACCTTGGAGAGACTCAGAGATCATGGGTTTAGTGAACTGTTTCTGGGATTGAAAAATTATTTAGACTCAATAACACAAACAAGGAGAGTGATACAAAACGTAAAAATAAATAAATATACTTATTAATGTTTTTTCTTTGTAATGCTAAAATAAAAGTTGGTCTCCAATACTCTGGTCTGATAGCAGGTCAAAAAGCTATTGTTATTAAAATAAAACAAGCAAAACATAATCTGGAAATATAAGTGTTTTCTCATGTTTGTCTATTCAAGTTTCTCATTCCAGCACAGCCTTATGAAGAGCTATTGCCTAAGACTGTGTCATTGCTGATTTAGGGGTGGCAACACCATTATAACCTTGGCCAGCCTTAGAACAGAGAGAAGCAGCAGTATGCCACGAGCACTGGCAGCAGGAAAGATCAATGAAGGACAAGGCCCTTTGGTGGCAATACACTATGAAGCACATTGTAGCTTGCATCTCTTTTTATATAAGCTCCTGGTGTCTCCGCCATATTATGTGTAGCTCATCCAAAAGAAAGAGGATAGAAAAGAGAAAAAAGAGAAAGGCCAAGAAAATTAAGAGAGTTAGATATGATCAATTATCTAATGATCAATTCAAACACAAGTTGTGCAGAGAGCAAGAAAAAACTCCGGCAGACTAGCGCTATGACAGAATAACTACAGGGTAGAACCAGAAGGTGACACAGACATGATGGAGCCCTGGGACACCAGCAAAATGTGCATGTTTGATCATAGAAACTAGAAGTTCAGTAACTACTGTGGCGCGAGACCATTAACTGCCTTATAAGCAAGCAAAAGTATTTTATAGTCAATACAAAATTTGACTGGTAGCCAGTGCAGTGTGGATAAGACAGGGGTCATATGTTCATATTTTCGGGTTCTAGTAAAGATTCTGGCTGCTGCATTCTGGACTAACTTCAGTTTATTTATGCACCTACCGGAACAATCAGACAACTAGGCCTTACAGTTATCCAACCTAGAGGTAACAAATGCATGGACAAGTTTTTCTGCATCATTCAGTGCTAGCATTTTTCTGATCTTAGCAATGTTTCTAAGAGGAAAGGATGTTATCCTGGTGATATTATCTACATAAGATTTGAAGGAAAGGCTAGAATCAATAATATAAAGGTCTTTTAAAGCTGTTCATGGTGTAATTGAAAGGACATTTGGAGATAATATAATATCAGAAACTTTACTTCAACATGCCTGTGGTCCTAATATCAGTACTTTAGTTTTATCAGAATTAAGTAACATTCACTGTCTAGTGTCCTTCACACATTTCTTAACTCAAATAATTTGGTGTCTCCCCTAAGGATTGGCAGACACATATAACTGCGTATCACTGCATATCACTGCGTAGCATAACAGTGAAAGTTGATATCATGCTTTCGAATATTATTACCAAAAGGTAAAATATATAGTAAAAATAGTAACAGGCCTAAGACAGTACCTTGTGGGATACCAAATGTTACCCTACTGTGCATAGAATAGTTGCCATTTACATCTGAAAACTTATACCGGTCAGTCAAATAAGACCTGAACCTTCCTTTTAATTCAAACAACATTTTCTAGCCTATGAAGAAGAATAGTGTAATCAATGGTGTAAAAAGCTGCACTTAGGTAAAGCAATATAAGCATGGTAATTTAAAACTGATCAGAGTCCTGTAGCAAATTCAAAACCTTAACCAGTGTTGTCTCTGTGCTATGATAGGGCAAAAATCCTGACTAACAATTTCTAAAATATTACAAATATTTTGCTCTAGCAGCACTAAGAGCTTTCCTATAGTTTACCAGACTCTCATGCTGTATGATATACAACAGGTTTGTCTAACAACATTTATGCTCTAGTTTTCTAGTGGTCTGTTTAAGGGTCTGTGTGAAATCATTATACCAAGGTGCTAGTTTTTTCTCTTTATATAATCTTTTAATTTGGGATATGCTATTCAGAGTACAACAAAATATTGACTCTAGGTGCTCAGCTGCCTGATTAAGCTCAGTAGGGTTGAAGGGTGATACAATCGGAGTTGATCAATTTGGGAGTTTACTAACAAAATTATCTGCAATATTTGTTTTATATGTGCGTTTGAGCTCATAGGAATTTTAAATAAGATAAGATAATGGTCTGAAATAGAAACTGTGAAAGTGTAACTATATTGTCTATATTTGGTCCTAATATTAATATTAAATCAAGTATGTGACCGCCCTTATGAGTGGGTTTTATTATATTCTGGTTTATCCCCCAAGGAACTAAGAATGGACACCAATGCAGTTCTCAAGGGGTCTTCTGTATTGCTGAAGTGTATATTTAAATTTTCTACAATTAGAGCTTTGTCTACAGATTTTTAACTAGTTTAAAGATAAAATCTGCAATCTCATGTAGGAATTCAGAATACAGCCCTGGATGTCTGTAATTAATAATTAATGGTATAGAGTTCGTAGACTTATTTTTCCCAGTTTTGCAAGATATTTTTCTAAACAAAACCTCAAACGAGTTTAGTTTTTGCTGAGGTTTGTGTGTGATGGCTATATTATTAGTATTATTATCATTATAGATGACAGCTACACCTCCACCTCTACCAGTTATGGGTTGTATACCGTCCCATCCTAACAGGCCGGTCCTACCCTCTAAATTACTCTCATTATCTATGAAGCCTACATTGTTTTCTAAGCACCATTGACCATAACCTGCTGTAAGTTACATCACCACGCTCCATTTATAGGATTTAAAGAGCCAATCACAGATAAGGAAAATAAAAAACTTGATTCAGAACAAAAAACAGTTTGTGATTGTTTTGCAGAGATGAAAACATACTTAGATACATGTAATAAAAGCACAAGGTAAATTGCAACAGCTTATGCATGCTCTTTGCTTGGGGGGCAAATTCTACAATTCGTTAAGCCCATACTCTGCAGCTTTTGCTGAAATGCATTAGATTTTTTTGTAAGTTGGCCAAAGTTGTTCTGAGGCTTCGTAATATTTAATAAGGGTATTTACACAACATGAAATTTCCATGAAAGAGATTTTTTGCCAAAGGGCAGATGATCCTCAAACAGCCAAAAATACATTTAACCACGTCTGTCTATTTGACACAAGTTCATAACTATTTACATCAAAAAGTATCTTTTTAAGGCTAAGGTTAGTAGAATCAATATTCATATTTTTCTAACAACTTCTTTTATTTAGGATTAGCTGAATTTCCCCTGTTTGTTTGAAGTTATAAAACTTAGTATGAGATCAAATATTTGTACTTACTGTATCTCCTTATCCCTACAGTTCACAGGATATCAGAATTAATGAACATTTTAATGAACCAAAACTGAATTTGAACTAGGGAAATTTCTCGGTGTAGTTGCATGCTTTTCAGGTGTTTGCGCGGTTTCCTCCCGCACTCCAAAGACATGCATGATAGGTGTTCCTAAATTGCCCGTTAGTGTGTGAATGTGAGTGATTGATTGTGAGTCTCTATGATGAATTGGCGCCCTGTCTAGTGTTGTTCCTGCACTAAACTATGATTAAGCAGGTATACAAAATGAATGAATGAATGAATGAAGAAATAAATAAATAAATAAATACATGAATAAATTAATTAATAATATTTATATAATATTGATATATTAATAAGTTCGTATGTGATTGTCACGGATTGGTGGCTGCAAGTAGTGTATGCGTTTGTTTCAACACCTCAACATTTCTGCTGAAACACGATTCCACCACTCCAATTTTGTGATTGTAATTATAATTTGACTATGAAAATTTCATAGTGGATTTTATGTCCCTATCCCCGAACACCCAGACTTTTGAAAAGCTTGATACAGCCCTGGCCTGGTTTTTTTAATTTACACAGAAAAAAGTTATTTTTGTAAAGTTATAATTTTTAAAATAATTAGTGAGACATTTTAGTAAATGTTCATGTCTGAATTATGCACATGCACAGGGCATTTGGCTACTTCCAACTGCGTGCTGCAACTCAACAGACAGATATTAACCAGTCAGTCCTCTGTTTTACAGATGATTTTTCCTTATGTAGAGACGGCAGATGCATGTATAAGAAGAGACTTTATGAAAGTCGGAATGTTACAACAAAAAATAGGGTGACTTTATTTTAAAAAGTAAAAGAACCCCTTATAATGAGTGTCTACAGTGTCAACAGTGGCTGCATGATAACAGTCTAACCCCAAACATACAAAATCAATCATTCAAAACATGCATCATGAACACATGCAAACAAACTATTTTAACAATATAACCAAATAGAATTATTAGTTATTGCTCTTACAGATTTTATTTTCTTTCGCCTTAAGTGGAGGACCGGACAGATTGAGGTCACTATGATACTGAGGAGCTCACATCCCCACTGTCTTGGTCCCTTCTGTGTGCATGGTGCTAAGCAATACATCTAGTTAATGCAACTAATTCTCAAAATTTCGGCCCATTGGGGCAGGAATGACGCAGTCTGCCACAGATGGTTGTCTACCTTAACCATCAAGGATGATAACAATGTAGATTTTACAAAAGTACAGGTGCTTTCTTAAAATTAGAATATCATGAAAAAGTTGATTTATTTCTATAATTAAATTTATGTAAAAATTTATATATTTCAAGTTTATTTCACAAGCTCTGTGTCCAGGAACAATAATACAGGCAAACGGAAGCAAAAGATGTAGTAGAAAAAAATGTATAAGCAATAGGGATAGCAGCACCCTGGAAAGGATTGTGAAACAAAACCCATTAAAATGTGGTGGAGATTCACAAAGACTAGATTGCTGCTGGAGTCAGTGCTTCAAGAACCACCTTGCACAGACATATGCAAGACATGGGTTTCAGCTGTCACAATTCATGTGTCAAGCCACTCTTGAACAAAAGACAGCATCAGACTCATCTAAGGACAAAAGGGACTGGAATGCTGCTGAGTGGTCCAAAGGTTAGTTCTCTTATGAAAGTAAATTTTGTATTTACATTGCAAATCAAGGTCCCAGAGTCTGGAGGAAGAGAGGAGAGGCAAATAATGTTGAAGATGCAATTCCATGAAAGAGATTTATACTTCACATACTAACCTTGGCTTCTGGGCCTGTCATTTTAAATACAGCATAATTCAGCATTCACTTTGGAAGGCTGCCATAGATTTGAATTTATGAGATCACTAGAGTAATCTCAATTATTCAAGAGTCTCTTTATTTCAGCAATTCCTGTTTCTTCTCCTCTTGAAATGTTGTTACCACTAAGCTGAAATCTGAAAATTCTTTATTAGTATTTTTGCTCTATTCATTGCTTTGTCATTTTGTTGCATTACATTGTTTAGTTAAATGAGACATACAGTTGATCTTGAATACCATCGTGCTCTGCCTAAGAGTGAGAATATTAATACGTTTAAAAGTAGAAGCTACAATCTCTAAACTAATCTATTAATTATTACATAATATATTTTTTGCTTAAACCTTTAAGTAAATAACAGAGGCAGCTTTTTTCTTTTGAACCATTTTACCAGTACAGTTCTTATAGTAAATTATAAGGGTGAATAAAATTTTCAAAACATCAGAAATAAAAGCAAATTGGCAGATAATTTAACAATGACAATACAGAAATGGTTCAAAGTTGTTACAGATTGTGACACTGAGGCAAAATCATTACCAGTAACATTTGGTTTTGAAACATAACCAGTTATTGACCTTTAATGGACATTACGAATATTTGGCTAAATATCAAACCAAAAACAAGGGTTTTATTTTGTATTATGTGTAATGTAATTTGACTTTTTTCTAATAATGTACTAAGATTATATCTGTGTATAAAAAGAGGATAAGATATAAAAAGGGGGGTAATCTAGTACCAGGTCCCATTAAAAGCAATTGAGGGATATGTTTAATTAAAAAAAGAAAATGTTATGTTTGTTTTATTCCTTTATATAAAATATTATCAACATGAGGCAATAAGTAATTAGGAAATAATAAAAATAGCAACATATAAAACCGTTTTCCTAAATCACTCTGAAGACTGACATCCACTGCTATTTCAACTCCCTTACTGGGATCTGTAAGAGACAGCTTTCCAAATATTGGAAAAAAATAAAAACAGTGCTGTAGAAAACATGTATGTCTGTCTATTCAGTTCCATTAGAAAGATACTGTGAAAAATCACACAGGAAAGAAGCATCTTTATGTCTTTAGGGAGTATTTATTGAGTCCTCTTTTGCTGCATATGAAGGAAACAAAGAAGAGGAGATATGGCAAATCATAAGGCACATTAATCTTGGGGGACATATGAAAAACTATGTTAATTGCAAATACACCATATGGCATTTGGAATATAGTATAAATAAAAGAAATGATATACAGTAATCTCATTTTACTTAATTCATTTATTTTTGAGAATATGACTTTATGGCTAATTTTAGAAATGCAAATAATTAATGCACAAAAAAATAGTACATTAGCGGTTCATAATGTGACATACCAGACCACAGACCTCGCTCCCATTTAGAATGACCCCCCATCTCCCTGATTATTTTCTGATGTTGCTATATTGCCACCTAGTGATAGCTGTACAATCCTCTCATTTTTATTATCCAGGAATTACAGGATAGTTCATAGTTACAAAACTATATGGCTTAAAGCATTTGTTATCTTCCATTATGTGCAGACATTGGAAAAATCTTGGATTATCCAATGCTGAAAGACTAAGGAAATAGTAGGCTATAGAACATTACTTGATTAACATGCTAAATAGGTTGAATAACTGACTGCTGTAACAGATCTGTATGCTGTAGTTCAGTTGATGTTGTTCAGTGATTGCTGCTACAATAAGTCTATCTGCGAGTCCAGCAGGGTTGTACAAAATTGAGAACTGAATTGGGAATGACCACTAAATTACATTTCAATTATTGAATTTAAATTGAGATTGCCAACAGGAGGTGGAATTGCAATTCAAATTCGAATTGCAGGAAGTGAAAATGAAATATAAAGAAATGTGTTATACATAATTAAAGTGTATTTAACAATGAAGTTGTATGGTATATATTACTATGAATACAACATGATTACAACACATAGTTTTGTATGGACTTTATGTACACAATACTTCTTTTTCTTAGCACAAATTAATATTAAAATCATACTCTATAAAAACAACATTACCCTGTATTGTATTTTCATGAATTACAATTAATAAACTGTGTCGGATTGAATTACTTGGAAATGATGATATTGCAAATTATTCAGCATTAAGGGACTGTATGCATAATGTTAGTGTCTGTACTTCTATTTTGAAAAAAATGCACGATAAAAGAATCACATTCTCAGTGATATGTGATAAGAGTGAATGTCTATGCATTGCAATAAATGTAATTCCACTTACTGTAATTCCAATTAAATTCAGCATCCTGTAGGGTGGATTCAATTCAAATTTACAGTCATTCATTGAACTGAAGTAAATTCTGAATTTTGCATAGCCCTAGTATCTATTAAAATAAATTATAAATATTTAATCGGCAGACAGTGTATTACTTGAAAAACAGGGTTATTACTAGAAAAAACAGTATTTTTTCGTGAAAAAATTTAAACAACAACCGCATCTGGTTAATAATGCATTAAGTCTGTGGCTCAGCAAGAGATTAAATTGTTCATGGCATTTTCTTTTCACAGTCTGAGAACCAAGGATTTTTTTTTGGGCTTATAATGGTTTCATATAAATATAAAGAACATAAGCAAAAAACAGTGTTTGTGACAGTTGGGGTGACTTGGGTCCTTTATATGTACATCCACGTAGGTTTCCTCCAGGTGCTCTGGTTTAGCTGCACAATCTAAATACCAGCAAAAGTCCATTTAGTGTTTTACCATTATTGTGTGTGTGTGTGTGGAGTACAAGTGTCGAAGGTTGTTTCTGCATTGTACCCATGCTGCTAGCTGGGTACTGTTTCCCAACAACCCTTTCTAGGATTAAGCATGTTTAGAAAATGAAGGAATTTACAGTGAATATACAAAGAGTTAATAAGAGTTAAAACCTTAAAAACATTATTCTTTATAAAAAATCTGGCAAAGACTGAGCTTGTACTTATCCACTTTCAAGGCAGTTCAAGTTCATGATTACACCACAAAACCTCGAGATACAGCAATGCTCTTGAACATAACTTGATAAATCTACTCAGTGAATCAGAGTGCAAAGTTGCATTCTGGCAGGACTTTTTAGAAAAAAATTATTCATTTTTTTCTAAATTCATTCAATTATTCATGGTCATTCATTTTATTATGCATTATGAAAAATATCCTTAGAGTCCTTCATCTGAATGTACCATTAAAAATAATTTAGATCAATTGTTCTGTGCTAATGATTTTCTCAGTTGTGTTGATAAAATTGATTAAATAAAGTATACATATGGTTTCTCCAGGTACTCCGGTTTTCCCCTGCATTCCAAAGACATGCATGATAGGTTAATTGGAGAAGCAAAATTGTTCAGTCCTAAGCCTGAAGGGGTGAGGGTTGCGTCAGGAAGGGCATCCGGCGTAAAACATTTGCCAGATCATAATGCGAGGAACTCACTGTGACGACCCCTGGTGACAGTAAAAAGGTGAAAGAAAAAAAAATAGTTTTGTATGTGATCCATTTTTTATAGGTCAGTAATTTTATTTCCCAGTTTTAAATAGCTAAATAAGGATGTAAATATTTATCCAACATAATGTAAAAGAGATAACATTAATTTATTGATCCCCATGGTATAAAGCTGATTGGAAGAACAGCTCCAGCACAAAGTAAGTGCAGATATAAGATTTAATAAATAGAGCTCAAGTAGTCTATACAAGATCAAATTTAAATGGTGGTTAATTATGAGTATCCGCGATCAGGAGACAACAAGAGTTTTTCTAAGTTGTACACTCTCCCTTTGTGACACAACACACTTTAGTTTGTTAAATAGGATTGGATTGGGTGAGCTGAAGAGTTATAAAATGTGAACAGCAATCACTCTGCAGATACCTCATAGGTCAGGGTTTGTTTCAGCTCAAAATATGAACGAGTTATGCCACTTTAACAGTAGTCCCATTTAAAGGGAGATTTTTAATGTTATAACTTAAATTTATTAAAAACTGCATTTTATGCACATATGTGGAATAATAATAATAATAATATTAATAACAATTAATAAGAATTATGGTTCTAGGAAAAATCCAAAAGATAAAAAATGAGTAATAACATTATAATAGTTCAAGCATGCTAATAATAATAATAATAATAATAAT
>JAOUQV010000031.1:10782675-10801409 GCA_028565295.1 Aspidoras spilotus | reverse complement strand
CTCCTACCTGGCAGCTCCATTTCTAACATCCTCCTACCAATATATCCACTGACCCTCCTCTGCACATGTCCAAACCATACCAGCAGCAACAATAAAATAAACATAATTATAATGTTATTAAATGTACTAAAAACACAAATAAAATATAAAATAGCTAGTTACAGCACAATACAAAAACTCAGTATAGCTCACAGACATATTATTTATGCTACACAGTGTATGGAATTTATAATATATCTATCTCCATGTTTTAGACAGTAAAACCACATGTAGGCATGTAAGTAGCCACTTTGCTGCATACTTATAGTGAATTATTGTTGATTTCGTGTTGATTGAGGGAAGCAAGTTCTCCAAAATTTCCTGGTAGACAGCTGCGCTGACTTTGGTCTCTATATAGCACAGTGGGCGCACACCAGCATTTGGCATTCTTAAAGCACTGACTCCAGCAGCAATCCACTCATTGTGAATCTCCCCCAAATTTTTGAATGGACTTCTTGACGATTCTTATAAGGCTGCGGTTATCCTGGTTGCTTGTGCACCTTTTTCCACCACACGTTTTTCCTTTCACTCAATTTTCATGAATATGCTTAGATACACACTGTGAACAGCCAGCTTCTTTAGCAATGGTTTTTTTGTGGCTGGCATATACTCCTTGTGGAGTTTGTCAGTAACTACCAATGTCTTCACCATCATTGTGTAGCCTACTAAACCAGACTATGGACCATTTTAAACACTTTAAAGCCTTTGCTGGTGTCTTGTGTTAAATATTCTAATTTTCAGAGATAATATAACTTGGGTTTTTATTAGCTGTAAGCCATAATCAACAATCAGCAACAGAGATAAATGCTTAAAATAAATCAGAGTTTGTAATGAATCTATATAATGTATGCATTTTACTGTTTGTATTAAATTACTAAAATAACTTTCTGATGATATTCAAATTTATTGAGATGCACATGTAGATGTCTTGTAAGCATGTGTTGGTGGGGGTGGGATTGGAGGGGGTTTCTGTATTTCTCTAGCACTGGTGGAAAATTCTGAATATTACACTACATGATGTAACAAAGTTTTGTTCAAATTAGCTAATCATTTAAATATGACTAGACTTCAGTATAATGAAAGGATCACAAGAAGCTCAACATTTTCTTCTCTATGCATATATAGTTGGGCTGAAAAGTATTTAGTCAGCCAATGACTGTGCAAGTTCTACTTTAACCTAATTTTCATCATTCGTACACTTCCACTATGAGAGTCAAAATGAGAAAAAAAATCCAGGACATCAAATTGTATTACTTTTAAATAATTAAATTGTAAATAATTATTCGGTCACCTAGAAACAAGCAAGATTTCTGGCTCTCACAGGCCTGTAATTTCTTTAAGAAGCTTGCCTGTCCTCCACTTATCACCTGTATTAATAGCACATGTGTGACCTCATTATTTGTATAAAAGACACATGCCCACAGCCTCAAACAGTCAGACTCCAAAGTCAGCCAAATTAGAAGAATATGCCCAATCAGTGGCTGACTAAATACACTTTTTTGCCCCATTGTATCTATATACCCCATTACTGCAGAACATGACACGACAGCCTTAAATAATAGAAATCACCCAGGCATACTGCATATTTATAGATTATATCTTATATATATTGTCATCTAAAAAGCACAAGAAAACTAAGTAAAACCCAAAAAAAAGCTTCCTAATCCTTGGCCACGGTGAAAAAGATTTGTAGCACAACAATCTTAGTATGCAACCTACATTATATAGTGACTATGCGCCAACATAGATCCATAAAGAAGTATTTATATTTGATTTAGGTGATTTATTTATTTATTTGCATAAATTATACAATCTGTACTAAATTTAATTTGTTTTATTTTACAATAATAGTCATGATAGAAGAAAGTGCCAGAGAACACACACAACTGATAGATGGGCCTATGTGTAATACCACTCTTCGCCACTGGAGGGCTTCAACCTACAGGTTAATAAACCACTATTATAAAACACAAATGGAAATTTAAAAGTGCGTCATGTCACAGGCACAAAAAGCTTCACCTTTTTTGAAGCTTAAAGAAACATCAATTGTGGAGTTAATAAAGAAATTATGATAACACTTATCTGGATATGCTGAACTTTATTATATTTATCTAGTGTAATTATAATCATAGTTGATTCAGAACTGGCACGGGGGAAAACGTGACAGGACACCGGTCATAATTATGTAAATTATTAGGTAAGCATGTGGGGCGGCACGGTGGCGCAGTGGATAGTGCTGTGGCCTTACAGCAAGAAGACCCGGGTTCAATCCCCGGCAGGGGCGACTTGGGAATTTGTGTTCTCTGTGTGGAGTAGTTCTCCCCATGTTTGAGTGGGTTTTCACCGTGTGCTTAGGTTTCCTCCCACAAGACATGCACATTAGGTAAATTGGAAATGCTAAATTCTCATTCTAGATTAATTGGAGAAGCTAAATTTTCCGGTCCTAGGGCCAAAAGGGTGAGGGTTGCATCAGGTAGGGCGTAAAACATTTGCCAGATTCAAATGCAAGGGACACGCTGTGACAGGGAAAAAGCCGAAAGATGGAGAAAAAAAAAATTAGGTAAGCATGTAAAAGTTTATGACCAAAGTGAAGCTAATTAAGCTACAAGATAGAAGAAATTACTATAAAAGTAGCATTAGAAGTCACCGTCCATGCGACAACAGGTAATTTCAAAACACCCAGGTAAATTCAGAACAGAGACCCACCAAACCCAAGCATCTGTTAGAACTGTGTGTGTACACACTTCATCTTCTACGAGTGCAAATTGCATTTCTTATTCTTATTGAATACCTTGAACATGACCTTCTCTCAGAAAAAAAAAAGAAAATGTATGTTATGGCATATTGTAAGAGTATTCTGGAGATTAAATGTGCCACTCCCATGTGTGAGGGCCAACACAACTGCAAAAAAAAAATGATTTTAGAGGTTAATTTTGTATGTCTACAAAAAAAAGCTGAACAGATCACTTCTGGAATTTTCGAATAATCTACTAAACCAATTCTCGTAGATTACCAATCTATCTTTAGAGTCTCTTAACTCAAAATGGATCGAAAGAATTTGTATACTCCTCTGAGGGTCGTCATTTTTGATGTGTGACATAGGTGTTTATAAAAGAAAAAAAAAGGAGAGAAGTGCTCCGTTTCAACTCCCAAGTGTAGGGGTGGCTTGTTATTCCTCTCCTTGCTCGTATATACAATACCAGGACAGCCTTCTCACCTCCCTTTTAAACAATGTTCATGATTCCATGCAGTACATTTTAGGACCAATTCCAGGTGGAAAAAATAAGTACATCTTTTTCAATTTAAATATATTTCACATGATAATTATGTTCATTATTAGGAGATCTGTTAGGAGACAGAGATTAAAAAAATAAGACAAGCATGTTTAATTAAACATATAATCACCTTTCGAAAATAACAGCACAAGTCATTTTTTCCAGGTTCTTCATTTGAATATAATGTCAATTACAATTCACTCTTGACATAGACAATTTTATTGAAGAGGTAGAATCACGTGATCCATTAAACTAAGGACATAAGCGATTTTACACAGCATGGTGAGGAGGTGATTTAGGCAAAAAAATATGGTTTTGGTCAAAAATGACCGAGCCATTATTTTAGGAAAGTGCTGATATTTGAGATGCATGTAAGTTTTTAGGCTCTCTCAAGTAGTGGGGTTTGAGCTTTAAATGAAATTTCTTTGTCACATGGGAAAGCTGACATTGTGAACAGGTGGATGTGACCAAACAAAAGGAATGCAGACTGGGTAAGTGTAAAATTTCACAGTGCATTTTATAATAAATAATGCATTAATCAGAGTTATAATGAGAATGATTAAAAATACTTGTCCCAACAACAAATGAGCATTGCAGATTTTACAACTGATGTAATTTTATATTTTTACTAAATATAGTATGGTAGCAACCACCGCATAAGGGTGATTTTAACAAAAACATATGGAGAGAAAAACAAGCAACGTACCGAGTGCTCAAGCACTACCGGGACACCCTCCCTGGAAACACTTCTCTAGCTTTTCTGAAAAAAAAAGGAAATTTAAAATGTTAAACATAACAAAATGCATGATGTTACACAAATATTGTGCATAAATTGAATTAAATAAACCTGAATATACATTTAATCAGTGTTTGTACTGTACATAGAAATCTGGAACTTAAAAAAAAAAAAAAAAAAAAAAGCTGTAATTGTAAAAGTAATTGGCTATCCACAGAGGGCGACAGTAACCAAAACGGACCATGCACAAAACATTACGCCTTCCCTTGTACAACCCTGAGCCACCCACACCCAAACTTCTCAATTCAATTATTAAGCAGATTGCATGCACATTTAAATGGAGATAAACTACTAAAATCATGATGTATATTAAATCTTAAAATGCAAAATGTTTAAATCTAAACTGAAATGGTTTTTAAGTTAACTGTAATGTCTTAGTGTTGAAAGTACATTGGACCAATAACTTCACTGTGCAGCGATAAGTGTTATAACAGAAGAGGCTGTGTTGTTTTGTTGGAGCAATGAGTAGCTTTCTGGATTAAATAGCTTGCAGTATTATTTGTATTACTTATTAAGAAGTATTGTAGTAATGATTGGGTATGCAAATATACCATTTGCATAATGTGGTGATTGTGATTTACTATCAGTCTACATATCATTAATAAAGTCTTTAATAGCTGAATGCTTGTTTATGTTTTCCTATGTCAAAACCAAAGTCAATGACAACAGCTAGTCAAAGCAAACCATATCAGTTGTAAAGGTTCGGTCACTGAAACTACATTTTCACAATGATTTTTCAGCACTCACTGAGCAAAACAAGCAGCCGCTAATCTATCGATATAGTTGTTCAAATTGGCTGCTCTAATGTAATAAAATGCAACATGTGTAGTTACCGAAATACAGAACAGAATTTCTGATAGCTGTTACTTCTCAAAGCAATCACTACATGAGTCAGCTAGATGATTGATAAAGTCGTGTCCGATTTATGGTCACTACCCTTTAGTGTGTCAAAACAATTATGATTAATGTTATGTGTAAAATATAAATTATGGTCAAGTCGTCCATGCAAAGCCAATTTAGAGTAATGTTTAACATTTAGCCAACAGGTGTGAGATAGCCATTAAACATCAGTTGGCATAACAGATTTGTCATCTTCATATTTAAGCCATTTTTTAGCTTTTCATAGCTGACTCATAGCATTAAAAAGGTTTTCTCTCCCCCTTATATTTTTATGAACAGTTCCTTTTCTCAAGAGTACCTGGGGCAACAGAAAAGGCACAAAAACCTCCCATCCCATTTACGGATGAAATGGTTCAGTCAGCATAGGCAAGTATTAGCCAGTAGGGACCTGCCCATGACTGCATTGCAGAACAACTGTAATTAAGTCCCTCTATCGTGGTTTTAATTCACCTCCATCACCAAATGAAGGGAAAATAGCAATTTGGATGCCAGTAAATACAGCTGTACTCAATTTTTAACATACAATTAATGTAAATACTAGTTTTCTTAATAATAATGTATGCATGCATAATTATCCAAATAATGATTATTAATCTAATATCTGTAACGCTAACCTTTCATTAATTAAATAAAGTTTTATACCTTCTTTATACAGCTAATAAAATTGATCATCAGATTGATCTTCAATAACATTGATTATGAAGTACCTCTAATGATCACTCATTTTTATTTTAATTCATGTTACCCCTGAGCTGTGACTGAAATAGCTATGGATGTGTGGTGATAAAGGCCAGACTAGACGAGGTTGTCATTGTGTTTGCATAGAATAACATGACACAGAGCAGCTGTGTACACTCAAAAGACTGATACAAGAGACTTCTACTTGCATTAATTCTGTTGCTACTGAGCTAAAGGTAGTGTCAATAAATTACAACTGCCCCAAATATCTTATATGGAAGTGCAAGATGTTTAAAAATGCTTTGACACAAGATATATGCATTGGAAACTATACAGTTGCCAATAGTTGCAATCAAAAGACTATGCCTTGTCAGTGATCTATGAAATGGTCCTAAACACGAAATCATGCATCTAAAGTTTAGGACCCACCCCATGTTGGAAAAAAAATGCACAACCACGAGAATTCCATCTATTCAGTGTTCACTGCAAAGAGAGTTGAGGGCCCCACCCTGACCTCTAGTCCCACACATTCCTCAATGTATCAGTTTAGCCAGCTGGAATTGAGCCCAGCCTCTCCTACAGTGACTAACTCCAAAACAACGTCCTATGCTTTGCATGATCACTTTGTTCACACAGTGAAAACTCTCATCAAAACAATATATACATATCCTCAGGTGTACAGTGTGATGTTAAATTTTAGGATGTAAAAATCATCTGGATTACCATATATTCCATAATACAAGCTTATTTGCTTATTAAAAATTAAGAACAATTACTACTTCGACTACTGTGCCAGACTATCAAAACTGTAAACCTAAAACACCAGCATCCTCTGTTAAAAATGTGTCTGTAGACACAGAACAGAAAGGGCAGCTCAGATGGCGCACACATGCTCAGACTGCACTAAAGCAATTAAATCAACTCGTAAAAAAAAATAGTTCAGACGAAACTCTGCAAGCTATAAAGTATCTAAACGTTTTATTTATGCAGTAACATTCCAAAAAAAAAATAAAAGCATGCTTAGGTGAAAAAGTGAAAGTATAACATTCTGCAAAAGAATATGTTTACTGGAAGAAGCTTCAGCTAAAGGGAAGGAATAAGCACTTGAAAGACCTAGAGGTGGTTTAAGAGTTAATTTGTTAAATAATGAGTATTAAATACTAATTTGATGAAGACTATATCTATAAGCAAACAATATATTGAACGAATAGCAAGGTGTGCAGGGCGCACCTATTTCAGTATATCAGATTAATATGAGGAAAAAGCATAATTCATATGACATGATTATTTTTTAATATACACTATATTGCCAAACGTATTTGCTCACCTGCCTTGACTCAGCGTTTAATATGATGTCGCCCCACCCTTTGCAGCTAAAACAGTTTTAGCTTTTTTGGAAAGGTTGTCCACGAAGTTTAGGAGTGTGTTTATGGATTTTTTTTGACTATTCTTCCAGAAGCACACTTGTGAGGTCACACACTGATGTTGTGTGAGAAGGCCTGGCTCTCAGTCTCTGCTCTAATTAAACCCAAAGATGTTCTATCGGGTTAAGTTCAGGGCTCTGTGTAGGCTAGTCAAGTTCATCCACACCAGAATCGGCCATCTATGTCTTTATGAACCTTGCTTTGTGCACTAGTGCGCAGTCATGTTGAAACAGGAAGGGGCCACCTTCATATCGTTCCCATAAATTTGGGAGCATGGAATTGTCCAAAATGTCTTAGTATGCTAAAGCATTCAGAGTTCACTGGAACCAAGAGGCTAAGCCCAGCTCATGAAAAACAACCCCACACCATAATCACCCTCCAGAAAAATTTACTCTTGGCACAATGCAACCAGATAAGTAATGTATTCCTGGCAACCACCAAACCCAGACTCGTCCATCAGATTGCCAGATGAGGAAGTGCAATTCATCACTCTAAAGAATGTGTCTCCACAGCTCTAGAGTCCAGTGTCAGCATGCTTTACATCACTACATCCAACACTTTGCATTGCACTTGGTCATGTATGGCTTGAATGCAGCTGCTTGACAATGGAAACCCATTCCATGAAGCGCTCTGTGCATTGTTCTTGAGCTTATCTGAAGGCCACATGAAGTTTGGAGGTCTGTAGTGATTGACTCTTTAACCTCTTCGCACTATGCGCACCAGCTTCCGCTGACCCCACTCCATCAGTTTATGTGGCCAACCACTTCGAAGCTGAGTTGCTGTCATTCCCAAACACATCCATTTTCTTATAATACAGCTGGCAGTTGACTGTTGAATATCCTATCACAGTTCCACGCTTAAATTTACAGAGCTCTTGAGAGCGACCCATTCTTTCAGCGATGTTAGTAAAATCAGTCCGCATGCCTAGGTGCTTGATATTATACACCTGTGGCCATGAAAGTGATTGGAACACGCGATTCAAACATTTGGATGTGTAAGCGAATACTTT
Source organism: Aspidoras spilotus (assembly GCA_028565295.1). Lineage (NCBI taxonomy): Eukaryota > Metazoa > Chordata > Actinopteri > Siluriformes > Callichthyidae > Aspidoras > Aspidoras spilotus. Next base: position 10,793,288 of record JAOUQV010000031.1, on the reverse strand, counting down.
TGGCAATATAGTGTATGTGACGATACAAGTTATGTTATGGTGCCAGGCATGTGGGGGCTAGCAGACCTGGGAACTGAACCAAGGACCTCTTGCTGGGTAATGCCATGCCTGCACTACCCACTGCGACACCTATAAGTCATAAAAAGTTTCTCTAAATATGCAAATATTAAATACTGACCACTAATCTACATTTATTTTCATTTCAGGAACTTAATGTGCAACTCTGGTAGGTCTGTTAGTGACAGCACATGTAGATGTTGTGTACATGTTTACACAGCACTGCCATGCAATTTAGCACCATTTAGTTCCAATGCACTGGGTGTGGAAAAACTGAGAAGGAGCATATATTTGCTTCATCATGCCTAGGCGTCATGCACTAGGCTAATGCAGAGATCATAATTCTGTGCATACCTGGATTTTGGTGAATACAATGTTCCTACATATTTAAAGCTGCCTTTATCCCACCCCTTTAGAGATGCCTATAATACATTAAACATGTTCCTGGTCATTTATAACTTTAATAAAAGTATTCAGAGCTTCTAAATCCTAAGGCAAATACAGGCCTAAACCTGCAAAACACGTTTGATGACTCCTGCCCATTGCAAACTGCATTTGTTCTTTCAGACTGACAGTTATTGTAATCCAGTATGCAAGTACAGATTATTTGGGAGCAAAGAAACGACTTGCAATCAGCAGGAGCTTAACATGCTGCCCCTGGAATCCAGTGACACTGAATACATTATATAGTGTTCATCTTGTTGCAACAGTTTGGTCAATAAATCAAGTAGGCATGACTATGCAAGTTGCAAAACAGATAATGTGGATCATTTAAAACATTTATGTTGGCAACCCATGAAGAAATAAATGCCATTATAGGTCTCTTTTCATGTTTATTCCTGTATGCAACACACCCACAGTTTTATACTTCTTGTGATGCCGCCACACCCCTTGATAGGAAAAAAATAGGAACATGTACTGTAAGATCTACCGAGATTCATATGCAAACAATATTTGCACGTTGTCCTATTTTCTTTTTTCAATGATAGATTTGAAAACCTTCCATTATTAGTACCTAAATGTAAATAAGTGGATTAAAAAAGTCTCATTTTAATTAAAAGTGATCGGCAAATATTATATTTCATCATTCATGCACCAGACTTGTGACAGAATCAGGTCACATGGAAATTTGTGTGATTCTGAGTCACTAAGATATTGGCGTGGCTTTGTCTTTGGTCAACTGTTCCTATTATTCACAGTCAGCATTTCTCAATATTCTTTCTTTGGACAAGCTGAAACATTGAAATAACGCAACAATGGCAAATATCATAAATGCTTGGAGCCATTCACATGTATGATGATCATCCACACTGTTTCTTAAACAAGTTCTAATCATTTAATAGAACTAATAAACATGTCTCAATATGACTGCATGTCTGAATGTGCTCATTAATCATGAGACAACTGAGACTTAAAAGCAAATAAAGAATAAACAATAATTACAGTTGGTTATTTAGAAAGACTATCTTCATCTACTGTTAACATAGCATAACATAAGCTAACCTTCTACAAGGCTAAGAAATGTCCAACATAAGACTTTTTCCGTTTCACAGTGGTACAATAAACTTCTCAAAAGCACTCATCCATTTTATACGATCAACCCTAAAAAGTGGGTCACTACAAACTAGTAGTGAAATATCATATCTTAAATATCAACATATTCCTAAATGTCATAAATCCTCGTACAAACTATATAAAAAATCATACAGACTATAAAAAGGACAGCAGACATTGCAAGATAAGGATAGGCACTGAAAAAGAGAACAAGAATGGGTGTGGCAGTAAGGGGGATGGGATTGCAATATAAAATCAACACATTTAAGGCTTTCTAAAATATACATTAATATACATATTACTTTTGTTACCATATTATACATTCCAGATTGGCTTTTTTTTCTCAAGGGGTAAACTTTTTCAAAATGTTCTACTTATTATTTGCATGTTATTACTGATAGACGCATTTCTGCCTTTAAGGTCTAAAGTAAAATTGCAGGGATGCATTTAAGCCAATTATGATTAAAACATATACTTTTTTCTCTTTAGAAAACTGTACTGTTTCCCCTCAGACCTGGATTCAATTAGTAAGTCTTTCCAAACCACGACATTCCATCACGCACTGGCCCTCCCTCTTTACAGGCCCCCTCCTTCCATGTCTCCATATCTCTCTCCCCACACCCTTCTTACAATCCTGAGCAAAAATGGAGACATGACGCCTCAACTCCACCCATTTTGCTCCTTCTAAACTTTACTTTTTGCATTCGGTTAAATAAAAACAAATAAAAATAAAAACACCATGATACAAGAAATCATTCTTTCTTCACACTTGATAAAATGCACCAAAACTGGTAGTGTTTACAGACAAGAACAATTAGCAGAACTAAAAACAACCCGTATTCAGAATTTAAAGATGATATTCGGCTAGATAATAATTCATTATATAATATGAAAGTTCTATAGACTTTTTGCGCCCTCTCGGAGTGAGTGCGCACGAGCCACGCCGACGTCATCCACTTTGCAGCGCCACGCTCAGCAAGAGTGGAGAAGGTTTCTTTTTTTTTCTTAACAAGGATAGGCACTGGGTGTTTGCATGACATGCAAAGTAGAAAAAAAATCCCTTACAATTAATTGCCACAAAGCATGTTTGGCTAGGGTTAAGCATTTCGTCATGACCCTTGTAGAGATCTAAACTCTATTTTCATCCATATTTCTAGCTTCGTGATGCGGTTTTATGATTATTCATTATACAAAATGCATTATATTTAAATAATAATAACACCTAGTTCTCGGAAACACATGCACAAAACAGGTATGTCAATAGTACAAACACACACTGTCCCTCGTGGTCACGCAGGGGAAACGCCTGAAGACTTTCCAATATGCGTGTTTATGAATAGCAATCTATTTATTGCGCATTTTAAACATGCATTTAATTCCTTACATTTACTGAATTTCTGTCTGATAATGTACATTTAACTACAAACAACTGCATTAATTCATTTAATTTATTTTCTCTTGTAAATGTAACCAGGAATGTTTTTTCCTACCTGGGAGCAGTTCACTGCTTCCTCAAAAGTTTAACACTTCGGCATGAGCATCCTCCGCGCGCACGCCTTTCTACCACAGCCGCCAAAACTTTCTTTCCCAACCGTCTGATGCACTCTTAGTTATTCTGGATAACTTACTTAGCCTTTACGACTTTTCTTTACCCTCTTCTCCTCCCAGTCGCTATCGTTTACTTTTTTTCCCCACCTCTCTCTCTCTCTCTGTTTGTGCATGTAACTTTGGGCTGTGGAGAATGGCCGAGTACAGGGCACGGCAATGATCTTCACTGGGAAGGAAGGAATTAGGGAGGGACGAGTGGAAGGAGGGAACTAAGGCAGGGAGTGGTCGGCCACAGCCCACCCACTTTTCCCCTCTGAGCCATGCAGTCGCCACGCATTCAAATCACTTCGTTTCATTAAAAGGTCTAACATTTTCAAAGAACTTTTCATAACTGAAATGGGTTAAAATTATCAATTTATATTATTTACCTAGTTAAAGTATACTGTACATGACAAAATGAAAGGTTAGACGTTTGATAAGTTTGTGCTGCAACTAGAGGGTTTATTTAAATACTTTGATTGTATTACTAGATTTTATTCACACCCATGTACCCTCATAAATTAACCGTCAACAGCCCGTACAAACAACCAAATACGCATGTTGTCCACTTACTTGGTTACAGTGTTGGTTATATCACTGTTTTAGCTTTCTCCCAGGTTGAAAAGTGACTTTCAGTTGTTTACAAGGCAAACATTATTTCTGTTCATGAACTTATCTTTATGGTATGCTAAATTATAATCAATCATCAGTGCTCGGTGATATTTGTAGGGTTAAGTAATGCAAATCATAAGTTCCTAACAGCATAATTATAATGGTGAGCAAACTTCTGCATTTGTGACAAGTTCTTAGTGCTGCAGTATACGTTCATCAGGTTTCTTCCAACTACAAAAAAAGATTAAATTATTTTAGTCAAACCACAAAATTATGCATTTTGGACAGTGTGTTCTTGAGTAACTATTTGCTATTTCTTCATGTCATATAAAAGAAGTTCTGGGGTCTACGGTGCACATTTTCAGTGAATATAAGAAGATAAAAGTACAAAAACTACTTTAGAAAATGTCTTTACAGTAAATACGATAACGTAGATGCCAAATATATAACAATTAAATTTCAAAATGAAGATATCGTGCATCAAAAAAAGTATCATCATTAAAGTGTTAAGGTGTAGGCAGACACAGCTGATACAAATTCGGATCTCAATGGGGGGAAATCATGATCAATCTTTCCCAATATGGACTGAACAAAAGAGTAATGGGAATAAAAATTATTACCCCACAGAAGATTAAAGACACCCCAAATATCAAACGGAAAAAATTACGCAGCAGGCTATTCCATTCAGTAGTCTATTTCAGCAGTTCAATCAGTTACCAACTAGTTTGTATGGCCTCAGCATGCTTGTATGTATTGCTGATATCAGGAGATGCTCCTAATGAGTTTAAGGTGTCTTGGGGATCTACTCCTAGAATCACTGAGCTGCTGGAGAGGCGGATGCGGCCTTATATGGGTAAAATCATAATGTCCCTGAGATGTTTTACTGGATTTAGCTCATAGACACGTGTGGGCCAATATATGGCATCAGTTCCTTAATTCTCCAAAAACTGACTATGCAATCGGCAGAAGAGGCCAGGCATTGTCACACACCATGAGGAACCCAGGGCCCACAGCACAAGCATAGCATATGACAATGGGTCTAAAGATCTCATCTAATAGCAGTCAGGGTGCTGTTGGCTAACCCGTATCATTGACCCACACGAAAGCAGTCATGCAGAATCAGGTAGTTTACGAATCATTTAACACCAGGTTTAACACAAACTTGTGGTGCGCAATCAGAGAGCATCTCTCTCTCACTCACACAGAGAGAGAGAGAGAGAGTGAGAGAGATGCTCACAGAGAAGCTGAAGACTCAAATAGGAACAAAATGCGGAGGAATGCCATCAAAGAGATCCACTTCCCATAATGTCAAAGTTAAATCAAAACCTTGTTTTGAGGCTTTTCACTGGCTGCAAGACTTTATCAACAATAACAGAAAAAAACACTTGAAATATCAGTGTTTGTAATAATTCTATATAATTTTTGTATTGAATTACTGAAATTATAATTAACTTATTCTAATTTATTGAGATGAACCTATGAATATATATACATATGTATATATTACATTATATATAGATATATAAAACATACAGTAGCTAAATATTATGTAAAACTTAAAAATCCAATTTCTTGTAAGAAATTTTAATATTATTGAACTCAGAGTGAACACCATGGTGAGATTAAAAGTGCTGATAACTTGTGTCAATTTTAAATGAGCCTTGGCCTACAGAAGACATATTTGCTTCTGGATCTTGTTTAGATATGGCTTCTTCTTTGAACTATAGTGTTTTAGCTGGCAATGGTGTATGAAAGAGAGAATTGTGTTCACAAGTAATGTTCTCTGGAAATATTCCTGAGCCCATTTTGTGATTTCCAATACAGAAGCATGCCTGTATGTGATGCAGTGCCGTCTAAAGGCCCGAAGATGAAGGGCACCCAATTTGGTTTTCCGCACTTTGACCATTACGCACAGATTCTCTGAATCTTTTGATGATGATATGCACTGTATATGATATGTTCAAACTCTTTAAAATTTTACACTGACGAACTCCTTTCTGATATCGCTCCACTAATCATTGGTGCAGAATGAGAACCGCTGCCACTCCAAGATGCTCTTTTTATATCCAGTCATGTTAATGACCTATTGACAATGGACCTAATGAGTGGAAAATGTTTGTACATTTAACATTTCCAGCCTCTTATTGCCCCAGCCAAACTTATTTTAAATGAGCCAACATTTGGCACGAAATTTCAAAATGACTCACTTTCGGCATTTGATATGTTCTATTGTGAATGCAATATCAGTTTTTGACATTTGTAAATTATTGCATTCCACTTTTATTTACAGTTTGGACTTTGTCCCAACTTTTTAGAGTCGGGTTTGTAAACTAAATAGAGCATTCCAGAACAAGAACATCATACCATCTGTGAAACATGGCAGTAGACTTGTCATGGTTTAGGAATGCTTTGCAGTAGCATGAACTGGGCAGTTTACCATCATAGAATACACCATGAATTTTACAAAGTATCAGAGGGCTGTATAAGCAATGGAGAGTCATGAGATGGCAGAGAAAGTCCCAATTGAGATGCTTGAAACGTTTGCATAAATGGAAGCACTCCTTACAACTCCTTAAGAAAATTCTACAACGAACTTAGCTTAAACCATTGTCAGAGACTAGTAGATGACACGATTCTTTCAGCCAAATGGGCAACAGTACATACAGTATTAGCGCATCTTAGTGTATTTCTCAGTTAGTTCTTCAGTTTTATTCATATCTTTCAAGTAAAGCATGTGTTGTTTTCCAGTGATGAGATTATATATACACACACACACACACACACCTCATATATAAATACAATTTACTATTGGAAGTGGTATATTTTGGCAGGAAGATTCACCCTTGCCAAAATGGTCGGTTGGAAGATGAGAGTTCAAGCCGACAAATTCCTCAAAGAAATATCGACCAGCATCTGTGCGACGTGCTAGATAAATAAGTCTGATTCATAGAGGCTCCACCTCATAAGCGAAAAGTCCTACAAATCTGCTTCTAATATCTTGTCCATTCTTTAATGGTCAGAATAGTTTTGGTGGTACACTGGGGACCTGTGCAATATTAGGCAACTGGATTTAATGTTTGGGTGATCAGGGCGTGTAGTGCACAAACCCTTTTACATATTTGAACATGTTTGGAATTTGGGGTCAGCCATCATATGACAAAGCTTAATCACACAGTGTTCAGGGCCTTCATAAGGTCCAACAGTGGCAATTAGCTTCTTATTGCCAACACAATACTCAACACATTTCTACCTGTAGCCATTAAACTATATAACTACTCTCCTAATGTACGACATCTTGGGCAATATTCACCTGTAATATTCATTCACTGCAATGACACTATTTTAATTTAGCTTATTTAAATTGTGTATATACTTTGGATATAATTTTTTTATTTTAATAGTGTATTATATACATCAACGGGTGCATCTGTAACAATTGCAGTTTCCCTCAGAGATTAATAAAGTATTTCTGATTCTGATTATCTAGGGATTTTGGTCTGCTTTAAAGTTTTTAAAACATTTCATCTGTCTCTGCTACTGTAAAAGTAGTCTCACTGCATTTTTAAAACACTGAAAGATCACTTCATTGTTCTGTCCTTCCTTACACACAAGTTATTGCTTTCTGTCTAGATAAATGCTTTATATGAAAGAGATCTTATAAAATGTTTTGCAGCTGGATATCAAAAGGCATGATGAAAGTACTGTAACAATGCCAAGTACAAAAACTAGAAAGTATATTAATTTAATAGTAGTTCCAGTTTATACACTTCTCTAGCAGGCCTTGTAACAAATTAAGATACTAATGTTAACAGTCTTGTGAAACATTGTGCTGCCTCATTCTGTAGTGCTCCCACTCCATTGAGGATACTTCATACTAGTCATACTATCTCAGACATTACAAAAGACGCACATACAGGCATACAGTAATTTCCATGTATAATGTTTTGTGTGTGTGTGCGTGCGAGAGAGAGAGATCCATGCCACACCCATATTCAGCTCAGAGAAATAGCAAACAGCAGATGTATTTAGTAAACAAAGAATGAGTTGTTATACAGCCTGTCCTTGTTGAGAACAGTAGGGTGTGGCAAACCACTATAGGTGAGGAAAAACAGAATAAAGTGATCCTGGCGCATTTCCTATCATATATTAAAGTCTGTTTCTTTCAATTATGGGGAAATGGTTATATTCTGCATGCAAGGCATCTCGGCAGCAGATGGTTTTGCAACAGTTGACACTGTATGAATATTTATTTGTTTAACTTCACTGCATTCTCTTTCTCTCAAGAAAACAGGCATGCGGATTACAAAATGACAAATGTCAAAAAAACAAAATACTCAACATTCATTTTATTTAACAAAAGCATGGGGTGGAGAAGATTCACTTAAGCCAATGCAGATGAAAGAATGTGCACTCCTAGAGACTTGTATCAATCTGTGTTTGTAGCCAAATCAATCTGATTTGAACATCAGATTTAGCATTAAAAACTTTCATTTTTAGATATTAAGTATTTGAATACTAATATGTTGAAAAAAGGTTGTGTTGTCTTGGTAAGCAGTACATAGGTGTGTCTGTGTGCTCTACAGCAAACTGTTGGTGTGTCAGGATGAGTCATCCTGTAGGACTACAATACATGCTGTGCCACTTGTGCAGAGAGTGAAGCAAAGGAAAATAACAAGGAGGGGCAGAGACGGCTGAATTTTTAGGGTGTGTCCTAGGAACTTCACAGGATAAGAGGAACTTTTAGAACTTTTCATAAGGTTAATTAAACAGTGGTGAATAAAAGAATAAATAAAGGAAGTATAAACTTAAATCCTGTTTTGTAAGTTGTCGGTTAAATGGCAGTAACATTGTCAATCAGAAGAATTGCATTGCCTTTCGTTTAACTGGTAAAATAGCTGAACTAGTCATAATGATACATAAAAGCAGGACGAAACAAATCCCTGCCTGCACCAACAAGGCAAGCGCTGTATTTGCACATAAGATGAGCATGTGCTTGCAATTTCATAACATTTGATAAATCATGGGATGTCTGTCTTAATACCCAGCTTAAAAGTACTTCAGGGACAATCCTAATGTTGGAGAGTTTCATGAAGCAAAGATATTCATTGGAATTTTTGACTGATTAAAAACTCTCTTTTGGGCCACACTTTTGTTTATTACTGTGGGAACATGTGCATTTCATTATCTGCCTTTTCCCTGTGGAATGTGGCCATCACATGCCTCTTGATCTGGAAAAAAAGCAAAACATCAAATGACCTTTCACAGTAAGGAGCATTTTTGCTACAACCTTAACTATGAACTAAGTCTTGCACCAAGAATACATAGGAAAGCACATTCCAGTTTAACTGCTCAGGAACATTGCTTAATATACCACTGGTATGCACCTTCCTTTTCATTCATATGTGGAGGTGGAGTAGAGCAATGTATACATACGGATATGGTTGGTTTTGCTTTACCGCGTCGCCTTTGTGAGACAGTGCAGCTATTCTTTGGTTACTCCCTTCTATACACTACTTGCTTTATCTTGCAAACACTAAGATAAGATATGTACAGTATTCAGTTTAACTGAAGTGGGATGGCAAACCTCTGGACAGAATCTCCCTAGCAGGAGTGCATATTAACCTTGGCAGTTGTTATGGCCACCGTGTTTTGTAAGTTTATTACCGCAGGGTTCCTCTCATCAAGATCTTGTGATTCACTGTAGCCTTTCCAAATGACCACTAAGAAAAAGAAAGAAAAGAGTAGCATGTCAGATGGATTGAATTGTGGTTTCCCCTGCAGATTATGACTCACCAACACGAGGGAGGGACGGGCCAAAAAAAAAAAAAAAAAAAAAGACTATTCTGGGATGGCAGCCATGGCAACAAAATAAGCAAAGTGGCAGGATTTTGACTGTAGGTTTCTATAGCAATAGGCCCGTGTGTGTATGTGTATACAGTGTACACACATGAGTAATAAAAAAAAAATCAGATTGTAAGTAGCAAAATGCCCAGAAATGCATGGGCGAGTTTAACAAATTAATAAAAAAAAAATATATAAATTATTTAATTTAATTTTTTTTTAACTTCAAAGCCAATTCAGTGCATAATACTTATACTATACAGTACCCCAACAGTACCTTGTACTCTATCGACAAGGTCCAAGTCACCCCATCCACTATGGCACGCGACCTAGGGGTAACTATGGACAACCAATTGTCATTTTCCTCCCACATTGTCAATTTCTCTCGAGCATGTCGATTCATTCTCTATATTACAAGAAGAATTCGTAAATTTCTTTCCACAGAGGCTACACAGATCCTGGTTCAGTCCCTGGTCATCTCGAGACTGGACTACTACAACTCCTACTTAGCAGGGCTACCTCTGATTGCTATCTGCCCCCTACAGTTGATACAGAACTCGGCCGCAAGACTTGTATTCAATGTTCAATCCAAGTTCTCACACACACACCCTCCTACATTATCATGCCCTGCACCGCACCTCGCACACTCCGGTCATCTAGCACTGCTCGAATTCTCTGGCTCCTAAATGGTGGAATGAACTTCCCCTTAATGTTCGAATGGCAGAATCAGCAGCTACCTTTGGAAAAAAAAATAATAAAAAAAAAAATAATAAACCACATGCGTAATTCCACAACGGTTTCTTGAGGATATTCTTATTAGGCTTCCTATTTATTCAGAATAGATTGCGTTTACTCATATTGTCTTAAAGCACTTTTGTAAGTTGCTCTAGACAAGGACGTCTGCTAAATACTGCAAATGTAAATGTACTGTAATAGCTATTTAATTGTAGATGCCATTTCAT
>JAOUQV010000031.1:10748561-10759557 GCA_028565295.1 Aspidoras spilotus | reverse complement strand
AGTCTTTGTGATGTATCAAGAGCCACTTTGGGGTGTTTTGGAGGAGCAAGTCAGGAAACGTTTTCCTCCACCAGCATAATGCAGTGAACTGGCCACTATTAGAAGAATGGCTTAAAATCCCTCTGACCACTGTGCAGGACTTGTATGTGTCATTCCCAAGACAAACTGACGCTGTATTGGCTGCAAATGAGGCCTTATACCATACTAATAAATTATTGTGGACTACAACCAGGTGTTTCAGTTTCATTGTCCAACCCCTGTATATATATATATTGTATTGCGTTCAAGTTTTTTACAGTAAAAGAAGAGAAGGCTGTCAGATATATACTGCACATAATGTGTAAATATATAAATATATTGCACAGTATTGGAAATCAATTGGTATTTCAATACTCTAATACCAATTAGAATTGGTATTGCACGCTAAGTTGGTAATAAGGCCAACCTAGGCCAAGCTCCGCTGAGACATCGTGAGGTGTAAATGTCTACCAGTAGGTATGCTGTCTTAACTACACTCTGAAGCCTCTCCCAGCTACCATACCATGATTCAGTATGTCAGCAGGCTCTCGATGGTTGTGAGGACCAAGAAACCTGGATGGATGGGCACTGAGTGCTGTAATATTATCTAAATAATTATGTACAGTTTATGTCTGAAAGTATAAAGCAGCATAATAACTACAACAGAAAATGTTTCATGAATGTATTGTTTTATTTATTATATATTGTCAAGACAGTCATGCTGTTCCACCTTTTTTAGCCTTGCTTATTATAATTTTTCTTTAATTTCATTTAAGGTTTGCTATTTAGTTTGCATTTCAATTACATTGTACTGCATAAACATTAATAGAGACTCTGAGGTTCCTAACTCTAACCCTGAATCTTTCTAATTAGAAAATTAGAAAAAAATATGTAAAAATTCCACCAAACAATGATTTTCTATATAAAAAATGCCAGTTTTTGAACCTAGTTTAAACCTAATTATTTTTGTTGAACATCTCTAGGGCACGTCAGTTTGAAGACATTATTGACAAAAATGGAAACTATATGCAACATGCTGGTTGAAATAAGCATTTCCAGAGTAACTGATCCAACAAAGTAGAAGTAAGTATAACCTCTGCACTTGTGTCTTTCACACCTGTTCTTAGTATGTTGTATAATCAGAGTCACTACTACCATTGCTGTGCATAGCACTATGCCTACTAGCTCAAGGGAAGCAATACAGCTATTGTTCTGGCATAATTGCAGTTGTATAGTGCCAGCACTCTTTCATTACTTGGTGGTCCGAATTCTCTACTAGCGACACCTAATGCAGAAGTGCTGCCATTGTCTCCGGATTCCTTATTGTGTGGTCACATTCTTTCAAGAGCTACTTGTTTTGCTCCGAGTTTGGTTTAGTCTTTCAAGGACAAGGATGTTGTTGATGTTCTTTGATCAACCAGAGACACATTTGATAGGTATATTTGCTTAATAAAAGATCATTTTAAATTATTATATTAAAAGAATACATTTTGAGACTTATTTGTCCATTTTATTTAATATATATATATGCATTTTATATACATTCTTACTTTTTCTTTCTTGCTTGCTTGAAATAAAACATATCCCTATCAATAATAGCCAATTACTCAAATAAGTCCAAGTTTACATTGTCCTGACATTATTTACTTTTATGCAATTGCAAAATATTTTTGATTTACAAAATAGCTCATAGTATTAGTGATAATTCACCATGTGTGTCATTTTCCAGATTATAAGTCCTAGTGTGTATATATAGTTATATTTAGCAGCACATTCTGTGTTTAATGTCAGTTTGATTTGCCTAAAAGAAAAGTCCTAGTCCAGTGCTTCAATTCACTCCATTTTGTTCCCTTTTCCACCCAGAGCTTTCAGATGCAAAATAAGCAGACATATGGAGAGGAGGTCTTTCTCTGGCCCTCCTAAAGATTCAGATTGTATGACAAATCACGTCCAGCACCATCCTCCCAACCTCACGCAGAATTTCCAGACAACAGCTTCATTAGAGTGAAAGAAGGAGGTTTTGCAGCTTTGCCGAGTCAAGCTCGGACCTCTTCCCCTTCTCAATTACTCCATTGTTGCCTCCAACTTCAAGTTATTGCACTTCAAAACATATGGCTTATTTGAGCACCTACAAGTGATGCCATCACCCAGCTTCATGCTTCAGTTAGTTAGAGAGCTGGGTATTGATGACTAACTGAAACAAGGAGAAGGGAATTATAATTACGTGCTATTGAAAATATCTGATGTCTGACAGTTTAAATTAAAATAATTGGTAATGCATTTGTAATGCATGTATGTATGTAAGTAGGTATGTATGTACTGTATGTATAGTATGTGTATGTGTATGTATGTATGGATGTATTTATGGTCATCTAACTGAACGTAGGATGTAAGACAAAAGTCTGAGAAAAAATACATTGTTGATTTTAAGCAAATTACTAGGAGCAGATTTGCATGTATTAACTGTAATTATTTTTATATTAACAGAAACTTTACTGCCGAATGGCCACCGGCTGGCTCGTGGATTAAGCGGAAGAACTCTACTTATTAATATTAATTTATTAATATTAATTATTTTTATTAATATTATTATTAATATTTTTATTAAATGTACTGTTTTAGTATAAACACACACATATGATATACTTATAACCCTACAGCATAAGACTAAAGTACATAGTATAAGCAGAAGACTAAGGTACTTTGCATTAAGTAGTTTTACCCACTGTTAAACTTTATTTTAGTTAAAATACTTCACTCAATGAATTGAAGCTAGGCATTTAATATACATACAGTCAATTTAAAAATAAAAATGGCGAGTATAAGCAGACTTCCATTTGAATTATTACAGTTTTATAGTGAAGTAAATTATATTGTATGATTTACTGTATGATTACAGTGTAGAGATGTGCTACTGAATCTATAAGGTTATATAATACAGTACTTGAATCTTTACGTTACCAGTGGTTTACACTCACATTGTTGAATAATCACCTGAGCTTTCTATTTTATAAAAAGCTTGTAGAGTTTGTTTACAGTGTGGTAATACACTGTTATGGTTAAAATAAGTTTATACACATATAGTATACATTTCTCTAGCATATAAGTAATAAAGTGTTTAGCATTAGTGAGTGGGACATTATGAGATAAAAGAGGAACCAAAAGTAGGAAGTGGAGTATGTGCCATTAATTAGACGGCTGCAGTACACAAGGCTGCTGAAAGCCCACTGTAATGTATGTGTTAGTCCCTGCAAGGTCAGGTGTGGTGAGTTATCATTAATCAGGGCACCACTGTGCATTTGTCCTCTTTTAGCTGTGCTATAGCATAGGCAAAGCTTCTTCACATTTGGCCAATGAGTTGCCCTTGGTTACTTTGAATGATAAAGTCTTTAGAGACACAGGTCTTATTGTGAGCACTAATGCAGGGTAAACTAGAGGTAAATTATGCACTTGCACAAATACGAAAAGACAAGTCAATGCCTCGCTGTAGGGTTTGTCTTTAAACTCTGGCACCTGATTGATAGTGTACGGTTCACATACTGGTACATTTTGTGTCCAGTTAACAATGCAGGCCTCCGATTAGCATTTAGATAGTCTGTAATGAGATTCCAAAACATTTCATAATAGCACCTGTTTTGAAGTTTGTAAATGCAAGAGATGTATTGCTTGGGGAAGTGAACCTCTGAGGTGAAAGTAATATTTAATATATAAAGAGTAGCTACTTTATAATTTTTTGCATCAAAATGATATACAAACTCGATTCCAAAAAACATTGGGACAAAGTACAAACTGTAAACAAAAAGGGAATGCAATAATTTACAAATATCAAAACTTAATATTGTATTCACAATATAGCAAAGACAACATATCAAATGTCGAAAGTGAGACATTTTGAAATTTCATGCCAAATATTGGCTCAACACCTCTCAAAAAAGTGGAAAAGGTCATGTTTACCGCTGTGAGACACCCCCATTTTTTTGCAAAATTGTGTAAAAATCTGGGGACTGAGAAGACAAGTTGCTCAAGTAAAGGAATAGTAAATTTAACCCATTCTTGTCTAATTTAGGGTTCTAGTTGCTCAAATGTGTTGTCATATCTTTTGTTTTATGATGCACCAAATCCTATCTGGATTGCAGGCTCTCCAGTTCAGTACCTGGACCCTTCTTCTACGCAGCCATGATGCTGTAATTGATGCAGTATCTGGTTTGGCATTGTCAACTGTAAGGTCTTCCCTGAAAGAGATATCATGTGGGTGGGAGCTTATGTTGCTCTAGAACCTGAATATATCTTTAAGCATTGATGGTGTCCTTCCAGATGTGTAAGCTGCCCATGACACACACACTTCTGAACTGAGCACTATAACAACTTGGGTCGTCCTTCTCTTTAGTCTGAATGACATGGCGTCCCTGATTTTCATAAAGAAAAATTTTGATTTGTCTGACCACAGGTTTTCCACTTTGCCACAGTTCATTTTAAATGAGCCTTGGCCCAGATAAGACGCCTGCGCTTTTGGATCTTGTTCAGATATGGCTTCTTCTTTAAACTTTAGAGTTTTAGCTGGCAACCGCAGATGGCATGGTGAATTGAGTTTACAGTTAATGCTCTCTCGAAATATTTTTTAACATGTTTTGTGATTTCCAATACAGAAGCATGCCTGTATGTGATGCAGTGCCGTCTAAGGGCCCGAAGATCACAAGTATGGTTTTCCGCCCTTGACTCATACGCGCAGAGATTCTTCCAGATTCTCTGAATCTTTTGATGATATTATGCACTGTAGATGATGATATGTTCAAACTTTTTGCAATTTTACACTGTCGAACTCCTTTCTAATATTGCTTCACTATTTGTCAGCACAGAATTAGGGGGATTGGTGATCCTCTTACCATCTTTACCTCTGAGAGCTGCTCTTTTTATACCCAGGCATGTTAATGACCTATTGCCAGTTGGTCCTCCAGTTGTTCCTTTTTTGTACCTTTAACTTTTCCAGCTCTTAGTGTCATGTCCCAACTATTCTGAGATGGGTTGCTGTCACGAAATTTCAAATGAGCCAAAATTTGTTATGAAATTTCAAAATGTCTCAGTTTTGACATCTGATATGTTGTCTATGTTCTATTGTAAATGCAATATTAGTTTTTGTGATTAGTAAATTATTGCATTCTGATTTTTTTTACAGTTTGTACTTTGTCCCAACTTTTTTTGGAATTGGTTTTGTATTTAAAAGATATTAGAGTTATTTTAGAGCTAATAGAGTCAATGAATTTGAGAAATTTTACTATAAACTCTAATAATGAAAAAGGTCATAACTGGTTACAAGCAAACTATTAACTTCACTAAACTTGAAATATTACAATAACAGAACAGTAGCAATATCTGGCATTTATTTAAGTCAACTCATTATTTTTGACAATGTATACAATTTTAATATTTCAAACATAGTTAGGCTTATTATTTTCCTTAAATACAATATTTTCCTATAGAATAGCTATTATTTCACAACATATATTTTTACTGAACAAATTAATACATAAACACTAGCACTTATTGTGCAATATAGCAATTTATCATCTTAATAAAAAATTCTTTAAAAATAAATAAATATACTTATGCATCCATATTATACATTAATTGAAACATGTTGCAGTTTTTGCTGTTTAGTGTTTTTGGATTTCTGTGTATGTGTGTGCGTGTGTGCATGTGTGGGAGTGTGCAGTGTGCATAAGGGTGATATTCTGCTGTGAGGAGTGGTGTCGTGGTACAATTGAGGCACTGGAGTAAGGAATGAATTATCATTCAAGAGTAATGGTCCTATTCTACACTGCCTGAGTCTGGAAGGGTCCACGGGCTCCAGGAGAGGGGAAGGGATTATTCGTAGGATTACCATGTGAAAACTTCTATCAGACTTTCTGACTCAAAGACGCATTGCGAACAGTAATCGCGTTAATACCCGGGGATTAATGCTGGGCCAGACCCAAAATTGAATTTTAATTCGAGTTGCGCACATAGATATGAAATAAATGGAGAGGCAGTCTTGAAAAGAAGAAAAGATGTCTGTCCCATGCAAGTCTCAGTCCAGTCTTTTAAGTGATGATTTGCTGTATGAGACTATGGGATGAAAGGTCGCACTCACACACAAACATGCCATGCAAATTCATATTAGGCCGTTATTTATGTTATAATCTTTATTCCTGCTTATTTTCTTATCCCGGACAGTACACGTGTGGTGGTGAAGCCTGAATAAGATTTTACTTTTGCATAGGTATTAATTAGCGAATTTTATTACATTTTGCCTCTTAAACGTATAGGTTTGCATTAGATGAGCAGATCAGAGATTCTTTGGGTATAATGCGCTTGTTTCATTTTCTCACGTGTTTCTGCTATTGAAATGCAATAAGATCCCGTGCACTTGTGCCTAATCCTGTCAAAATCTCCGTGGCAACCTCTCTCAAGTGTGGGCAAAAAAAGCCTTTCACCCCCACCGCCCCTTTCTCTGCGAAACCCGCTTCCATCCATCACTTTTATGGAAATAAGTCGCTTTAGGCCTATATGTGCAATAAGGTGCACGTTTAAGGCAGATCGCTAATGTCCTAAGTAAGCCGAATAGGCATTCAAGCTGTTTTGCGGCTTTGAAGTTATTGCTGACAGGATGGTGTTGAAATAATAAAATCGACCTCTTCCTCCATCAGGAGTGTCTGAGATGCAGCAGCGCCACCGGAGGCCCCTTTAAAACTAAAGTAATAAAATAAGTTCACTACTAGTGCAGCAGCCTAAAGCCTCGAGCCCTGCGGCCTAGAATAAAAGAGAAATCGGGAGCTATCGCCTCTAAAACATTCTGTCTAATCTATTTCCATTAGTTACTGATGTACCTACCTCTTATATCACACACACACCCACACACACACACATATATTTATATATATGTATATATATGTATGTATACATATATTTATATATATGTATATATATGTATGTTTTAACTTTGGCTCTAACTTAAGACCAAAGCTGAGAGTGCGGAGTGTTTTTGTTCATGCTGGGTCGATTTGAATGAGAATTGGAGTGTTGCAGGCCGACGAGAAAATGAGTGACAAAAGCGGAGAGGCGCAAAAATTGGACGGGGGACAGGACGTGTAGAGCTGAAAAGAGAGCTGGGAGCCACGCACAATGGAACAATTCACCTTATAATCGCTTTGATATATTATACATGCCTGAAGACTCTAAACATTGTGTAATTATTTATAAATGACTGTCCCCCTGTCCTCATAATACCGCACGGAGAAAAGCACTGCAGGTCTCTCCTCCAAGTATTCCTAAATAGTGCCCCCTTTCTATTTATTTCTAAAGAGGGCGCAAGATGCAGCCGATTGAATAAATTGAATAATTAATGGTCAATTGTATGGCTGTCTCATAAAGATGTATTTAAATAAACCTTAAGAAATTGCGCATAGCGGGGTAGTATGATTTAACGGCGTCTTTCATTCGGCTTAGTTTCAAATGTGAGAAGGGGAAAGACGTCTCCAATAACAGTGCGTTATTGGAAAGTCTTTGCACAAAGTCACAAAATGTTTTTAATTACCAAAAAAAAAAAACACTTACATGACAAACGATTACAAATATATTTAGGTTTTCACAATGAAGGATATCCAATTGCTTCCCAACACCTGTCACGAAAGCCATGTCAAATGAATTATTTAAACATGCGTATTTATAAATTACAGATTTGTTATAAAGCAAACTAAAATAAGACTTGTCAATCTAAGGAAGTGTGTCTAGCCCGGGGGTCTATACTTCACTGAGTCTGGCTATAGTACATTCTTTTCTTTTTCTTTAGAGGTTTAACTTAAAGCTGTCTTACTCCTCCAAGGACAGATAGCAACAGTTGAGCTCGCGTGGCTCTGAGCATTCTCGCTCTCTGATTGGCCAGCGGTGATTACAGGCACGCTTCAGAGGGTGAACAAACAACTAGCATAAATTATGCTAATGAGATGGTCGTGCGGCACGGGGCAGACCTGATGCAACCCATTCATCCATCGTTCACCCAAATGCCAAAGCATGGGGGTGCGCGCATTGTCTTAACAGGGTATATAAGGTAACTGGGGCCGGTCGTGTGCCAGGCTCACTGGCTCACACGAGCTGATTGAAGAGCAAGAGCGAGACGGACGCGTGCCTTAAACTTCAACACAAACTTACTTGTGCGACTTTGACTCTCCAGCGAGAGCTCTGATCCTTAACTTACCTCCAAAGCATCTAACAGGTATGTATGTGATGCAGAACATTTTTTTTAACAGTTTACACTTCAGTGTGCTCCATCTGCTAGTGAGATTAGTGAACTTACTTATCGTTTCTTTCATGCGTTTTCCACAGAAAGTCAAATGATGTGCACCGCAATGGAGAGCGCATTCTCCGATCTGGAGAACTCCCGCTGTGACTTCTCCTTTCCTCAGACTGATGATGAGGATTCCCGCGGCAGCATGCACGCCGCCTCGCCAGCGTCTTCGCTTGCATCGACGGGTAACAGCGCGCAGGACGCTGGCGAGCTGCAACAGAAAAAGAAGCGCAGAGGGCGTGTGCGGAGCGAGGCCACCGTTCACGTGGTGAAGAAGAACCGCAGGCTGAAAGCAAACGACCGCGAAAGAAACCGCATGCACAACCTGAACGACGCGCTGGACGCTCTCCGTAGTGTACTACCTGCCTTTCCGGATGACACTAAGCTCACCAAAATTGAGACTCTGCGCTTTGCTCACAACTACATCTGGGCACTGTCCGAGACCATTCGCATCGCAGACCAGCGCGGTAACAAAGCAAGAGACTCGGCACCTGCAGTTAGATGCATAGCGGAAGCACCGAGTCCGGGTAGCGATGCCTGCTCCTGGGCATCAAGCGCTTCTCCGGCAGAATCCAATTCATCTTATAGCGCTTCTAACCCCGGCAGCCCGGAGTCTCTGGACGATTACGGATTTCTTCAAGCCGACGTCGTTTACTGCTACCACAGCTATCCTAGCATTTATTAAGCTATATATTTTAGTCCAGAATCTTCTACCCTAATAAAGGGAAACCACATTCTATGAAGCCTTTATTAGAAGCAAGAATGCAGCTCCAGAGACAGATTCATTCACTTGTTTGCCTTAACAACCGTC
Source organism: Aspidoras spilotus (assembly GCA_028565295.1). Taxonomy (NCBI): domain Eukaryota; kingdom Metazoa; phylum Chordata; class Actinopteri; order Siluriformes; family Callichthyidae; genus Aspidoras; species Aspidoras spilotus. The sequence continues at coordinate 10,750,408 of JAOUQV010000031.1, read as the reverse complement.
AGTTTTGCGAATGAGAATGTTTTTATTTTTGTACTTTTTTTGTACTGTTGAACATAAGGGGTTCCCGTATTTTGCACTTTTTCCCCACCTTTTCTTCCAGCTCGATCTCAGTGCCAGTCAGAGTGAAATTATGCTGTGAACTGAGGAGACAGATTTGTTGTTTAGTCGTCCGAGGTGAAAAGTCAATTTTAATTTGTTAGACTGATAGAGCAGAAAAGCGAGCGTGAAAATGCAGTTTCAACGCTCAGACAATAGAATGAATGGCCATCAAAAAGACAAGTCACTGGCCTTATGCATTATGTATTTTGACCCCAGGAAATACTTTTTTCTTCAGTGTACAGAAAGACCCTTTTAAACAGGGGAAGATATTTTACTGTAATTTCATTTTTATTTATTAAACCTATTGCTTTCATTATATTGTATTTTTTAATGTATATAAAGAGATTTATTCTAATATGTATTTTTACCTCAAAGTATAAATTTGTTGCAGACCTTTTTGTACGAATAAATATATTTTTTTTACAAAGACCATGCATCCTTGTACTTTTCAATCAATAACGCACACAATCTTCAGAAACGTAATGTCGAGTTGGTAATGAGTTTCTGACAGAGTGTTAATCCGATTCCCCGCGCGCGACAAAGACGCGTCATGACGCATTCAGGAGTTAATAACGGTCACAGCGTCCGTGTGCAGCAGGTGATGAAGCTTTTTTATGCTAACTGAAGCGTTGCTTCATCCATCAGCCAACACGACTGCATCTTATCTTTAATCTTATAAATATCATCTGCAAAAAGATTCAATACAAAATATAGTCCATACAATTAATTACTCAAAAGCCGTGTTTAATTACATAAAACAAATACATACATCCTCATGTTATACATTCTAACATATAGCTCTATCACTGTAGTGTTGTCTATCATGTTTCAATAGAACGTTGCAAAACTTAATCCAAACAATATCATTAAGTTAGTTTAATTTTATTTAAAGCGCCATTCCACACAATCAACGCCTTTTAAGGAAATGCTAAATCTACGGAGGTACGGTGGCGCAGTGGGTGGCGAAGTAGTTTCACAGCAAGACGGACCCGGGATCGATCCCCTGTAATGTATTCCTTCCAGCATTCAAAAGACATGTTCGTTAGGATAACTGGTCTCTCTAAAATGACTATATGGATTGGTGCCCTGTCTGTAGCGCCCAGAGTTGCCGAATGCTCACCGGCGGGACGAAAAGAAATATTGACTCAATTCTCCATAGAAATTCCATATGACAAACTGTAGATATACTTTTTACTGAAATATAAATGAATGTTATTGAACTATGTTTTTGATGCTTAATGAATTCTTTAAAAAATCGAATAATCTTATGAAATGTTGCTTTTTATATAATATTGATGTAACGGTTCTAACAACTGGGCCATATATCGCAAAGCATTGAGTTGGATTTCTTCAGGCATGCTTTATAATAAAAAATGGGAAGAAGCTTTGCCACATTTGCCACCAACTAACCCCGACCCCCATTATAATTAAAAATCTATCCATTATATACGTATTTTTACATAATGTAACACATTAAACTGTGTCATGATTAAGCAAGAATATAGAAATCAGTTAGAAATGTGTGTTAGGTCAAGTCTTGCTAAATATGTTTTTAAAATCTTTTAAACAGTTCAGATGGCACAATTTATCCTGCAAAAATCAGTTTTTTCTGACGCTCAGATTATTTAAGGGGTTAAAATACTTTTAAAATACTCTTATGTTTTGTTGTTAAATGTATTTTACAATTATGATTGCATTATTGTAAATTATAAGCTAATTATATATCACAATAAGATATGAATCTATTA
>JAOUQV010000031.1:10689229-10702043 GCA_028565295.1 Aspidoras spilotus | reverse complement strand
AGTTTGTTTGTCTTTGGTAGGCCGTGGTTGTTGTCTAGATTCAATTATCATGCTACCATTTTCAGCGTCCAGCTACACTTCAGTTTTTTCCACAGAGTGTGGCACTGAATATAGCTGTTTATGGCGCAGCATGTGGACTAACACTTTTGATCAGAGAAATATGTTCTGGAGTATTTGTCAGATCTGAACATGTTTTGTCATTAGGTATGACTTTTCTCAGTTTGGTTTGATTCCACACAGCCATGGACTGATATCAAGCTGTTGCACGGGTTGCCGGTTGACTCTACCTTACTGCTGCTGTAAGCCCTCTCTTAACTTTCTGCATTGATGTTGATTTTTTTCTCTTTTTTCTCATAAACTGTAGAGCAACCTTGAGTTTGTAAAAGGCTTTATACAAGTTAAAATATATTATTATTAGTGATAGCCAAGCTTAAGACCATTCAAACGCGCCAATTAAGAGTGCTGTTTTTTACTCACTGTCTGTTGCTCACCTTAAGTAAATCTTCCTGAGTGGTAAAGCTGGGGTGAGGGTGTCGAAAACATCCTTCTTTGTATTTCTGGGTTATAAATTCTCTACGCTGTTCTGGAGTGGCATCACAATCCATTTCATCTGCAGCTGGCAGCCTAGCAGCCCAGAACTCATTGGCTCGGTCATTACCCAGCATGATAAACAGCTAAAACATATACATATATGCAAATATCATTGCATGTTCTCAAGCTTATATATTCAGAATTATATATCATGTATGTAATACTGTATATATCATGTACCAATAAACACTCAATTCTCTTATAATAAATGTAGGAACTAAATAAAAGTCAATGTAAATATCTAGTTATTGCTGTTTAAGAAACTTTTTTGTTAATTTTTTAAACTTTCTAAACATCTTTGTAAATTTTTATAAAAGTTTTTAAAGAAATGTTCACATGAGGAAGCATGCAAGTAACTTCAAATGAAAAGCCCAGCGTCATGACCCATATGTCATGCTTGCTACCCCCACCTGAACGATCTCATTGCTCCAAACACTAGTGTCCAGTTTCAGACTCTGCACTTTAGACACCATTGTGCCAAGTCCTCTGTGCTGGCCTGCAGGCAGACACAAAAAAGTGTCACGATACCATTCGCCATGCTCAATTCACTCTATTTGCCTGCTGTAACATCCCAGTATGCTTCATTCTAGCTATTGGTATAGGTACAGTATTGGACAAAGTGGATTTACTAGACTAAACAGTTTCAAGCTCTCAAAATTAATGCACATTTTCCATGCTCGTACACTGGATGAATAATTATACATTATGGTAAAGCATTACGCCAAATATGAAATTAATTTCACATATGCATGCCACCTAACAACTCTACAGATTTTAAAATGCCTTTAGTGATTGGTTGGGTTGATAAGACACCTGAAATTTAGAGGCATGCCTTTAGCTTGACATACCTGCGCAATTCTTGCAAATGACCACACAGAGATTGATGGAGGCCCAGTCAGGATTGATGGCTTTGCAGTCTGCACACACCCTGTTGGAGCGGTTAGACCAGATTTTTTCAGCCACCTCGTAATCTGAGAGTGTCTCTGCGATTGACTCCTGCAGAGCTTCCATCCACTCCCGTTTTTCCCGGTCAGACTCGGCTGTGAAGCTATGGGCAACAGAAAATGAACTTCCACTACAAAACCAGTTTATTCTGATGTATTTATGCACACTATGCTGAAATACTATTTTCTATATAACTTTTAACATAAATTATATAGTTTTGTTAAAAATAATTGCAGTCTACTACATTACTAATGTGTTTACTTACGGATTTTGCCAAAATAATACAATATTGGGAAAAAAAATCTTGACTAAGTAAAGCCATGCATGGACAACCAACAAAATCAATATGACACTGCTAACTGGGTGTAACTGACTCGTTTAAAAAAAGAGGCCTGGTCAAATTAATAGCAGTATGGAGTTCAAATAGAGCTAAAATCATTATTTCTGTGAAGAAACAAGTGTCAATTATGGCCATTAGTTAAAGAAGAAGGACAGCAAATGTTGTATGTACTGGTTTTAGCCCTTGCTCAGTGAATAAATTGGGTCGTTCAGACATTGTAATGCAGTAAAGTACCAGTCAAAAGTTTGGACACACCTTCATTAAATGTTTTTATTTTTATATTTTCCTACATTGTAAAATCATACTGAAGACATCCAGACTATAAAAAACACACAATGAATTGTGTAGTAAATCTAGAAGTTTTAAACAAAACAAAATTTGTTTAAATTTTAGATCTTTCAAAAAAGGCACCTTTTGCTTTGATTAAAGGTGTGCACACCCTTGGCATTATCTCAATCATCTTAATGAGGTTGTCACCTGGAATGGTTTTTCAATAGTCGTGAGGGAGTTTCCAGAGGTGCTGAGCACTGGTTGGCTGATTTTCCTTCACTCTGCGGTCCAACTTATCCCAAGCCATCTCAATTTTTTGGATTGCCTGACCTTCATTTCTTAATGTAATAATGGACTGTCATTTTTCTTTACTTAGCTGAGTAGTTACTAACACAATATGCATTAGAACATTACTCAAATATGACTATTCACTGTATTCCAACTCTACCTCTTCAAAACACAGCTGATGGTCTTAAACACATTGAAAGGGCAGGGCATTCAATAAATTATCTCTTGACGAGGCACAGCTATTAACTGAAAACTATTCTAACAAAAGGTGCCTATTTGAAGAAGCTCAAATCTAAAAAGATTTTTGTTTTGTTTGTTGTTGTTTTGTTTGTTTATTTACAGTCTGTATGACTTTAGTATAAATTCGCAGTGTAGAAAAATTAATAAATAGAAACACTGAATAAGAAGGTGTATCCAAACTTTTGACTGATACTGTATAAAAAATGATCAAGAATCTAATTGGAAAGGGAAAAACATTTAAAGAAGTGAATAAAATAATTGGCTGCTCAGTTAAAATGATCTTAAATGCTTTAATATAAAACACCTGATAGAAAAAGAATTACTACCATCCACGTAGATCATAGAATAACAAGAATGCAAAGAAGCATCCAGTAAACAGCTCCAGAGAAACCAAAGGCCTTCATTGGCCAGTTAGTACTAAAACAATCAGTTTACACCTTCGTGAACACAAAGTGTTTGCAAGAAACCCTCATAAAGTACCAATGCAAACAACAAACAAATGTTACAGTTTGCTAAAGAACACATTGACTGGCCTAATGAGAAATGGCACAATATTCTATGGACAGATGAGCGTAATCTTGTTCTTATAGGGTCTAATAAACACAGAGTACCTACAAACACTGAATTTAAGCCACAGTACACTTTGAAGACTGTAAAACAAGGAGGTGAAAGCATAATGGTTTGAGGATGTTTCTCATATGTTGGAGTTAGACCCATTCTAAGCATACCAAGTACCATGGACCAATTTGAATATATCAAAATACTGAAGTAATCATGTTGCCTCATGCTGAATAAGAAATGCCCCTTATAAATGGGTGTTTCAGAAGAACAACAATCTCAAACAGACCTGCAATCGGGCAACATTCTGCTTCAATCTGACCTCAAACCGATTTAAAATTTGTCAAGCAAAATCCAAGAATGCAGAAGAACTGTGGAATGTAGTACAGTGAACTTGGGATAGTTGTTAGTTGACTCCATTGTAAAGCAAAATTATTAGTTCAGTGATTAACAGAAGAACTAAATCAGTAAACAAATTCAGCTTATGCTATAAATATTCAAGTTTGTAAATGAATATGCAGACACTGCTATTTTTTTCCAACGCTATTATAATTTATCTTTTTTAGTTTAAATATGTATTTTCTTCATGTTTTCATGCGAAATTAAATGTGCAGTGCTCTGGGGCAATTGTGTATATACAAATAAATGCTATTATTAAGATTATGCTTTTTCTTAGTTGTTTTAATCACTGTGAGAAGGCCTAGCTCTCAGTCACCGTTCTAATACATCCCAAAGATGTTCTATCGTGTTAAGGCCAGAGCTCTGTGCAGGCCAGTCAAGCTTATCCACACCAGACCACACCATAAAGACATGTCATCCGTGTCTTTATAGACCTTGATTTGTGCACTGGTGCACAGTCATGTTGGAAGTGCCAGCTCCAAACTGTCCCCACAAAGTTGGGAGCATAGAATTGTCTTGGTATCTTGAAGCATTCATACACCTGTGGCTATGGATATGACTGGAACTCCTGATTCCGATAATTTGGATGGTTGAGAAAATATTTTTTGGAAATATAGTGTATGACATTTTATTTATTTGGGTTTCCTTATAAAATCATTTTGGATAATTGTTGTTGTTAGTTTTCCTATTATTATTATTATTATTATTATTATTAGATTCTGTAAAACATTAAAGAACAAAGACTCTGAAAATGTGTGTGGAGTTTGTATGTTCTCCCTGTGTGTTCTGATTTCCGATTTCCTCACGCATTCCAAAGACATGCATGCTAGGTTAATTGGTGTCTTTAAAGTGGCCATTAGTGTGGAGTGGGTTGTTCCAGCCCTTGCGCCTACAGTGGATGGCCCGAGACACCATGCGGAAGATAAATAAATGAATTACAGAACAAAATATACAATCTCTCTGCATTTTCATTATTTTTTTTATTTGTGGCTATTAGATTATTGTAGTCATGTTAGGTTAAACTAAAATAAGGATCCTCTGTGAAAAGCAAACTTAATAATAATTCATCATGAAAACTAAATGAAAAATTCATGTAAATTGTGTTTTTTTGGTACAGAAATAAGATTGCAATTCTCATGCAAATCTATTACAAACAAAATGCAAACTATTTATTTTTTAAAGCTTGTTTAGTAATTGTTAAAATGAGTAGCCCTAAAAGACACTACTGAATAGTGCAATGCTAGAATTTACCTGAAGACCTTGTAAGGAGTTATAAGGTCAAAACTTCTGTTTTTTCCATCGCGGATTGTAGCACCTCTGGCTTCAATGACTGTGATTCCAATGCCATTTTTAAAACACTGTAAAAAAAGGCAATTAAAACATTAAGCTACTGAAGCTTACAGCTAATTTATCCTAGCAAGTGCTTATGATAACCTTAAAAGAAATCTTTTAGGAAGTAAAGATTAGATGACCATGTGCATTTACTGGGCTCAAATTTGTACAGGAAACTGTGATTAAATGTATATTACCTGCTCATTTTTATACAGCCAAATCTGCTCAGTTATTATTGCAGCATAGATCTTGGACTTTATTCCTTTAAGCTCTAAGAAGCCATTCTTCTGGCAGTGACTCCCTGGGCCAAATCGTGGCCAGCCAAACACCATCTGCTCCTTTACCCACTCCTGCAGCACGCTGCACCACTTACTCCTCTGTACTGTGGAGAGTGATGACAGATCCCCAAGCAAAGTATTGTGTAAACACAGCAAAAAGACAAAATCAAATGTACCTATATTTATATTTAAACCTGCAGTGTTACATCCTTCAAACAGAAGTATAACGAAGGGGTTTCCTGCATTGTGTAAATTGCCTATTAGAGGAAAGGGATAAAAGACTTGAGGACTATGTGTTTACCTTCATTGTCTGCACGGAAAACAAATGTCCTGTGATTTGTAACAACTTCAAATTTGTTGTCTTTGGATGCTCTGGCCATTTGTATAGCACCAAGAGGAATCACCCCTTTTGGGTATGTGTCCTAGAAAAGACGGTGAGAAAAATAATTGGTCCCAAAATAGAAATCATGGGAAAAAAGATTTTTTGTTGTGTATCCTTGCTTGTGTTGCGTTGCCTTAGTGCAGCTTTTGATACCATTGATCATACAGGTACTATTCTCCTTCATAGAGAATATTGTTGGAGTTAACCCATCCGGTGATAAATAAAGTAATTAAAATAAAAAACTCCTAATAAAGTTGGGGAATGTGTTAAGAGCACATGAACACCTGTTCTTGGACCATGTTCTAATTATAGTTCTTCTTAGGTAATGTTAAAAAGGGTTTGTACTGATTATTTCTTAAACTTTCTTAAATATTACAATGATCATATCTAATTATTTCTCTTTTTCTCCCATTTCTCTTTTTCTACAGAGCTACACATTTTACTCGAGAGTGCTAATCCTAACCTTGTCTCCTACACCTGACTGGTCTGCCCTACTGGTTTACTTCCAGTGGGGAGTTGCGTCACACAAAGTGGCTGATTCTGCAGAAAACGTCCTGTGGACTTGAACGCTCTCACCACTGCACCACATTCGCAGACTCTTTTTATGGACTGTTTAGTCTGTAATCACCCAAATAGGGATGATATTCCATTCAGAGTCTGGTTTTTCTTAAGGCGCTTCCTTATAATTTGATAATTTGTCACTGTCCAGCTTGCTTATTAGGAATAAAAAGTAATTCATGACAAAAACTGCGATGTGTGTTGCCCTGGTGCACCCCATTATTACAATAGTTAGCATTTAGCTAATGCAATTAACAATTAGGGTTAATTTTCAGCATTATCAGTTTGCATTAAGACACATTAGCATTATCTGTTAGAATGAGCCATTATCAATAGCAATTATCACTAGCAGTAAGAATTAACTGTTATTATTAGCAGTTATCATGAGCAGTTAGATTTAACAACAACATCATCATTAGCAAAGAGAAATTACTATTAGGAGTTAGCATTAGCAATTAGCCCTGCAACACATGCTAGCATTAATCGTTAGAATTTTAGCAATTAGCACTAGCTAATAGGAATTGCCATTAGCAATTAACATTAGCAATTATCATTGTTACAAATGTTAGCATTTGTTGTTAGCAACTGTTGTTAGCATTAGAAATTAGCATTAGTGGTTAGCATTAAATATTACCATTAGCAATTAGCATTGTGACAAATGTTAGCATTAGCTGTTAGAATTTGCATTAGCAATTGGCATTAGCAATACAACTTAGGATTTATTATTATTAAATTAGCAATTAGGATTAGATAATATAAATTACCATTAGCAGTTAGCATTAGCAATTAGCATTGTGACAATTTTAGTATTAGCCATTAGCATTTGCAGTTAGCATTAACAATTAGTATTATCAATTAGCATTAGCAATTAGTATTAACACTAACATAAGCAATTAGCATTAGCTAGCAGTAATTACCATTAGGATTTGGCATAAGCAGTTAGCATGGACACACATTAGCATTAGCTTTTAGCATTAGCAATTAGCTTTGGAACTTAGCATTAACTATTAGCAATAGCATTATCTAACGAACACACTAACGTTTGTGTGTGTGTGTGTGTCTGCATGTGGGCATGTCTGTGAGAGAGCTCAAATTAACATGGCAGTGAATGGGAGAGTTTGTGTCTAATGCTGAACAAATCTACTCTAAAAATATTTTTTAATCAGTGTCATCTTTTAGACTTTCATCAAGGGGACATGTCTCTACTACCTACAAATAGTGTTTAAAGGTAAAATTATATAGGATTTTTCAGAAACCTTCTCCCATTCATTTCTATTGGAGTTTTTAATTAAAATCCCTGTTTTTTCCCTCTGGCACATCTCCTGAACAACCACTTAACTTAGAATTTATTTAGGATATCGCTTAACTGAAAATATTGGGCTTGGAAATATTGGGAAAAGACCTTGGGCTACACTTTGCTGTAAGATTCGTGTAGATTAATGAAAAAGTTTTAGGAGTTATTACAGTTTATATAATTATAAAGTTCGAAAGCTCAGTGATGATTTTTCTGAAATTTAACATTGAGGTCTATAGAGAAATTTTAAGAGGTTGTCCTGAACAAATCCTCCTGGATTAATAACATGTTTGTCAGTCAATGAGATCCTCATAGAGAAGACCCATCTCTACGTTTAAAGTTTAAATGGAGTTTCTAGGTCAGTCTACTATTTCTTTTCTACTGAGATTTCTACTAAAAAAATTGATTTATTCCAAAAAACGGCTTCTGCTAGAGTGCAGGCTAGAGTGGTTTTGATCTTTCTAACATTGTAAGTATAGGAGGGATTTTTGAAGAGTGATACACAGAGACCGGAGAGTGCAATCATTCTGTAATTTGACATGACGGTTATGCTGCACCCGGGTCCAAACATTTCAAATTTTGTGTTTGTGGCTTAAAGATTTACCAAGTCACAACAGTGTGAATATTATAATAATAATACATAAATATGTCGCTCTGCAACACACATAACCTATAAGTTTCTGTAAAGCTTCTTTGCAACAATTTTCCATAGTGAAAAGTGATATATATAAATTTTCATTTAGATTTTTACTAAAGTATGAACTTATTAGGTTATTTAAATGCTGAAATTGTCATTTTAGAACAATTTTAAAATTCTGATGAAGCTTAATCCTTAAAGAATTTCAAAGGGTTTTAATTAATAAAAAAATATATTTTATTGAATGAAGTGGCCAAATATCCGATACAGCTATAAAAATATGTAACTATATAAAATAGTTTTAGTTGTGACAAAATTAAAACATACCTTTTCACTTCCATAATACATCAGATTTTTTCCATCAAATCTTACATAGCGCTTCTGGAACACGTAGTTCCTAAAACAAATAAGGAAAGATAAACCATCTTAGTCCAGTCAAAAACAAAATACTGACTAGCATACATCACATGCCAAAAAAATACAGCAATAGATATTATACATTCTAATAAAATAGGAAAAGAAAAAGAGGTAACAAAGGCTTCTGGAAAGGTTAATAGCATCAAGACAAACCAGCAGGAAATGATTGACAGGAGATAGAGACATCCCTCGAGAAGAGAGGAAACGCAGAGACAGGAGGAGAGGAGGAGCCCAGACACGGCATACCCTTGGGGGGAGAGTTTGTCCAACCAGCCACTGAGGATGGGTATGGGCTTCTCAGGCAATGAGGTGAAACTGGCATATGGGGAGATGAACTGGTCATCATCCAGTTCAGTAGGGTAAAGACTGTGAGGAGGCAGAGAGAAAGTGTGCAGGGCAGTGTCACCAACTGTGCTGTAGCCTGGGGAATCACCAGAACTGCCATGAGACTGCCTCTTAAGACCAGATTGGCCATGATGCCTAGAGAAGCAGAAACAACAGGCAGTTATGTGTAAATAATATAATTGCTGTTTTTATAGAAGACATACAACAGCCTGGGACACAAATGCAGAAGAAGATGTTTTTTCGGCACTTGTTGGTACTGATGGAAATGGTCAAGATACAGTGGGTATCAAGTCAGCTACTGATTGTGCAAGTCTTCCTACTTAGAAAGATGAGAGAAATCTGTCATTTTCATCATAGCTACACTTCAACTATGAGATGAAATAAGGCAAAATAAAATCCAGGAAATCACATTTTAGGATTTTAAAAACATTTATTTGTAAATTATGGTTGAAAATAAGTATTTGGTCATTAACACACACTGCAGCTGAAATTTTGGCCCATTAAATGCTTTCACTGATGAAAAGAGGTTTTGTCTTAAAATCTCACGATACATGGCCCATTTATTATTCCGTTTACACTGATCTGCCGCCCTCTCCTCTTTGCAGAAAACAATGTTTCCAAATGATGTTTCCACCATATGCTTCACAGTAGGTATGGTGTTCTTGGGATGCAACTATTCTTCCAAATACGATCAGTTGAGTTTTTACAAAAATGTTCTATTTTGGTTCTATCTGACCACAGGATATTCTCCCAATCATCTTCTGGATCATCTATATGCTCTCTGGCAAAAATCCTACAAAAATCTTACAATGCGATTTTCTAGATTTGTTTCTTATTATATCTCTAATAATTGAAGTGCACCTATGATGAAAATTAAATACCTCTCTCATCTTTCTAAGTAGGAGATCTTGCACAATCAGTGGTTGTCTAAATACTTTTTGGCCCCACTGTACTTATTAATTAATTATTTATTAGTCATAAAATAGAACACAATATTTTGCTCAATGGATAAGTTCATGATTTGCACGTTGTCACACACATTCACACACACTTAAAAGCCACCAATTCACTCAATCAGGGTCACCAATTCACACAACTCGCGAACCGGGGAGCACATGCAATCTCCACACAGAATTCTCCTGGGTAGTCCCAGGCATGGATTGAGGCAACAGTGCTACCCACTGCATCAACGTGCCGGCCCATCACTGGATTAATTAATCAAATACCACATATTAATTAATAGAAAATAATTGTTCTGGCATCTTATATAAAAGCTTATAAAACTTCAAATATATTTCAAATATATTTCTTTTTGCTCAGTCAAAAGAAGCAAACTTCTTTACCTATCGTTGTCTCCAGGCTTATCCTCCTTGGATCCGGTCCTATTACCACTTTTGGGGGACCTTTCATCCTAATAAAAAACGTTAAAATAGTTTAGATAGCATGTTCACATTGTTTCACGTCCTTTACCAGCTTAGACTAAACACTCTTACCTCATGCTGATTTTGCCACTTGACATGGAAAACTGTTTCGCAGTATGGACTGATCATTTCATCCTGGTTCTCTGCATTATATGTGTTAAAACAAAATTATAGTTTGTTAATGAAAAAATAACATACACCATGAAAAGAGGGAGTTATTTATATTTATGACATGTGAAATAGATCTAATGAACCCACCAATGATATGTTTAGAGAGTTCTGATGAGGTGTGATTTAAAGTGCTGTAGACATACAAATAACACAATTTGATATAAGATATACAAACCACAAAAAACACTACACTGTTTATATACCAAAGTAATGATTGTATTTATGTTCATGATCCGTCTACCTGTCACTTTCAGTACATGTGTTGGGCTTTTGGCGTGGTGGTGGCATAGGTATTGAACGGCTCCAGACTGTTGGTGGAGTGCCAGTTAATGTGCCACTGTAGATTTCATTAGATACCATCTCTAGACCAGAACAAGGACGGCTAGGTGGAGAACCAGGCAAACTCGTGAAAGGAGAACACTGATAACTGAAATCAGGAGAATCAGGAGAAAGTGGGTGGATGCTTTTCTGGGCCCGATTTGACATTCCCCTGACTGTGGATGAGTGTGCCCCCTGTTTAATCCTTGGGGGTACTGGAGGTAGTGGTCCACTAACGTCCAGCGATGAGACACTGTTAGTTAAATTCTCTTCACTCAAGCTTTTTTTCAGGCCCACAGAGAAAAAGATAGGCAGTTTAGCAGAACAGACAGAATCCTGAGAGGGCCTAGAGATTTGCACTTCCTGTTGCACAGGTATAGAAGGCAGTTCTGTCCTCTGTTTGTTAAAAACAGTTCTAGGTTTTGGAACAGGCTTTACAATGGTAAAACAACGCTCCGATTTGGAGCGCTTCACAAGTGCAGACAAATTTGTTGATGAGCTGTTATGCAGCGCTCCAAAAGATGTGTCTGGATTTCTTTGAGGTGAAATCTTCCCATCAATAGTCACTTCATGAATGGCTGACTCTGAGTTACAGCGGTCCAACACAATGTTTGTGGGATACTGGCAGATCAGCTGAATGTGCTCAACCAGTTTGAGGATACGCTTCCGGTGGCCCGTAGCAGTCACTCCAAGTCTGTTAAGAGCAGCATTGTCCACATGACAGAAGTCCCGAGCCAGCAGAAAGCCTGCCTGTCTGAAGAGGTTAAGATATTTCTCAAGGTGAATAGAAGCCAACAGGTCTTGTGCATCTGAAGCTGCATCAATCGTTGCCATAGTGTACATGGGCTATGAGATCAGCCTGCATGTAAAGCAGCAGATACACCAGAATAGAGGGGATGAGGGTGCCAGATCCTCATCTAAAAACAAAAAAAGGCAGTCAATTAGAGTGTTCGCCTTTAATATGCATTACTATTCAGTACAGTGGTACAGTGGATAGTGCTGTTGCCTCACAGCAAAAAGGACATGCATGCTCCCATAGTCAATAGACATGCATGCTAAGTGACTTGGAGATGCAAAATTCTCATTTATTCGATAGATATTGTGTATAGACCTGTGCATATAATAAAACTATTTTATAATATAATAGTATTTTTAATATAGTAGATCAAGTATAAATATAGTATAGTAGTAGATATAGTATAAAATATTATTTTTAGAATATATTTAAATTAATGAATTAGCACATAATTCTATTGAGTAGTTATAATGAAAATCATATGAAACATCATTTAAGGTTTTTTGAGACCACGCAGCAAGGATCCAGGACCTCCTTTCAGTGGGATGGTTGCACTTCTCTCTGTGACTAATTGTTGTTGTTTTGCAAGCTGATATTCTGGCCTTTCATGCTGTATACTGTACATGACTTCATCTGCTCAAATATCTGTGGTCAGTGTTGTCTGATTCTCTTCATTGTGACAAAGCCACACTTGTAATTCAAACAGAATAAGGCCAAGAATTGTCTTGCTGAAATACACACGGCGATCCTGAAAAAGACATTGTCTTCACTTTCTCGAAAATACCAATACAAGTCTCCATATTAACAGTTACTCTAATAATGTACACTATATTGCCAAAAGTATTCGCTCACCTGCCTTTGCTCGAACATGAGTTTAAATGACATCTCATTCCTAATCCATAGGGTTCAATATGACGTCGGTCCACCCTTTGCAGCTAGAACAGCTTTAACTCTTCTGAGAAGGCTGTCCACAAAATTTAGGAGTGTGTTTATAGGAATATTTGACCATTCTTCCAGATGCACATTTGTGAGGTTGGCAATAGTGTATATGCAGCCCAGTCATAGACAGCGACTCATCCCCATGCACAGCTGTTAGTTTTCTGCACTTTTCTTAATAGTATTATTTATATTTGTAATATAGACGCAGTTATCTATTTTTCATAAAAACAAGGTGAAACGTAAACAACAGAACAATTTTCTAGCGTCTTTCAAATTATATTAGATAACTTACAGG
>JAOUQV010000031.1:10642258-10656843 GCA_028565295.1 Aspidoras spilotus | reverse complement strand
AGGTGGACTCATCAGAGAACAACACATGTTTCACATTGTCCACAGCCCAAGATTTGTGCTCCTTGCACCATTGAAACCGACATTTGGTGTTGGCACGAGTGACCAAAGGTTTGGCTATAGCAGCCCGCCCGTGTATATTGAACCTGTGAAGCTCCCGACGGACAGTTCTGGTGTATCCAAATACAACTGGCCCACCCTATACATTTATTTATTTATGTTATGTACATTTATTGAATTTATGTATTGGGTTACAGAGAAGGATTTGTGGGCGGTATTGGGGCACAAACCTCGTGAAGACTTTTGTAGAATCACAGAAAGTCTTTGCCCTCTATGTTACTTCCTGATGTCTTTCCATTCACTTGTGTATGGAATTGATTTTGAAATAAAATTGGTGTAATGCCAACTGGAAATACACTTAAATGATTTATTTAAAAAAAGTAATAATAAACTGCATTTTCAATAAGCAATGAGTTTAGGAAAATGTTTAAAGGTTTAAAAAGTTAATTAAAAGGTTACTGTACATAAAATTCGGCGGCACAGTCGTGCAGCTGCTGTGGGTTTCCTCCGGGTGCTCCTGTGTTTTCCCATAGTCCAAAAACTCTCATGTAAATGAATTGGGATAAAAAAAAATAATTCACATTTGATTATACATTTTATATCAACATTGTGAATAATTATGAATTTATACTTTATTATACGCCCTAAAATATTATATATGATAATAGTATCATGTCATGTCATATCCCATCATGACTGGTTGCCCGGATGAGTCAGCTTCCTACAACGCCTTCTGTCTTGTGTTGCTTTGTAGTAGACATGCCCCTGATAATCTATCCAGGTTATTTCTCAGTCTTCCATGTGATCTGACTCCCTCCAGAAGTACTATCATTACACTTCTTTCAATGCTGTCATGTGGGAGCCATGTGGGATTTGGTGTGGTTCAGCAATTCTTTTGCTCAGTGGTCATTGACATTGCTGTTGTCCTCAGTTTCCAGCCTCCACACAGCTTGCTGTTGGTTCTAATTGGCTTGTTCTGCTATATCTTTGCAAATTTGACCATTACTACCATGATCAGTCTTGACTTAACTGGCACAATCTATTTGTTATTCCACATACCAAATATATCAATAGTAAAGTGCAATAATATAGAACATATCCTCTATATATTTATTCCAGCACACATGGAATGCTTTATATCACTTCTCTGAAATATGAAAGGGAAGAGATTACAGGTTTATGAATGTGTTTGAATCATCTAAAAGTTTCCAGCTGTTTTTAAAGACAATGTGTGCTTTGTAAGTAGGAAGTGAAGTGGATTTTTGTGTAAATGGCAATTTTCTAAGGATAATTAAGAATCCTCTGACTTTAGAATATACCAGGGTCACAGTTATGTCTGTGTGCTGAAATGAACTAAGAAAAAATTGGTGATACACTCATAATGTCAGTGCATGAACCAACATCTGTTTCCTGTTACCATATCCTTATATGTTCATGGGGATGTGATTAAATAAAATATAGTGTTCATTTTGGCATCTGATTTATTTGAACTCATGCTTAGTCATGTTATGTTATGAGGGAGGTTTAAGCTGGACGTTCCACTGATTGGCTCTTGAGTAAGAAACTTAACCCTATTTGCTCCCCGAGTGCTTTGTATCATAACTGGCTAACTTTCTAATAATACTTAAGTTGGGATATAAAGTATATTTTTCATTGTATTCTGATAGATGCGAACTCTGTTCTGCCATCATGTTAATAATTATAATTATAATTTAATAATAATTATAATAATTAGCACACTGTTATGTTCCATAAACAAAAAAAACTGTATAATTGTTACTTTCAATTATTTTGCATAATAAACATTGAAGCTTCTAATTACAAAGGTATCCAAATAACTAAAGCTACATTATACGTCCAGAAACTATAGTGACTTAGGAGACAATTTACATGCAAATTCTACATAAATCCTGTCATGTCCATGTTTATTCATGTGAACTGTCCCTCTTTAATAAAACTAAATTATAAATAATTTTTAGGCAGCATGGTAGCGCAGTGGTTAGCACTGCCACCTCACTGCAAGAAGGTTCAGGGTGTCTAATATAGTCAAAGTAAAATAACATAATGTTAAAGTTTGTACTATAAATGTACAAACCCAATTCCAAAAAAGTTGGGACAAAGTACAAGTTGTAAATAAAAACAGAATGCAATGATGTGGAAGTTTCAAAATTCCATATTTTATTCAGAACATAGATGACACATCAAATGCTTAAACTGATAAAATGCATCATTTAAAAAGAAAAAATAGGTGATTTTAAATTTCGTGACAACAATACATCTCAAAAAAGTAGGGACAAGACGATGTTTACCACTGTGAGTCATCCCCTTTTCTCTTTACAACAGTCTGTAAACATCTGGGGACTGAGCAGACAAGTTGCTCAGGTTGAGGGGTAGGAATTTTAACTCATTTTTGTGTAATGTATGATTCTAGTTGCTCAACTGTCTTAGGTCTTTTTTGTCATATCTTCCATTTTATGATGCACCAAATGTTTTCTATGGGTAAAAGGTCATTGCCCGGACCCATGCCACACAAACTAATGCAACCCCATACCATCAGAGACTGAGCGCTGATAACAACTTGGGTTGTCAATCTTCTCTTTAGTCCAAATGTCCCTGATTTCTATAAAGAACTTCAAATTTTGATTCGTCTGACCACAGAACAGTTATCCACGTTCCATTTTAAATGAGCCTTGGCCCAGAGAAGACATCTGGGCTTCTGAATCATTTTAGATACGGCTTCTTCTTTGAACTATAGACTTATAGCTCGCAACGGTGGCTGTGTTCACAGTTAATATCTCCGGAAATATTCCTGAGCCCATTTTGTAAATTCCAATAGAGAAGCTTTCCTGTATGTGATGCAGTGCCGAAGAACACGGGCACCCAGTTTGGTTTTCCGGCCTTGACCCATACGCACAAAGATTCTTCCAGATTCTCTGAATCTTTGGATGATATTATGGACTGTAGATGATGATATGTTCAAACTCTTTGCAATTGTATACTGTCGAACCCATTTCTGATATTGCGCCACTATTTGTCCACGTAGAATTAGGGGATTGGTGATTGTTTTTTGCAAATATTCACTCACATTGAATTTAATGGCTGCAACACATTCAAAAAGAGTTGGGACAGGGGCAATAGAAGACTGGGAAAGTTGAGTAAACAGGTGAGTGTCATAATTAGGTATAAAGGGAGCATCCCTGATAGGCTCAATCTTTCAAAAGCAATGTTTATGGTTTCACAGTTTATGAACAATGATTCTCAATGTGCAATTGCAAGGAATTTAGGGATTTAATCATCTACAGTCCATAATATCTGGTGAAATCTCTGCATGTACGCAGCAAAGCTAAAAACCAACACTGAGTGCCTGTGTCCTTCATTAAAGGCACTGCATTATTCTGTAATGAATATTACCACAGGGACTCAGGAACACTTCAGAAACCATTGTCATTGAACACAGTTCGTCAGTCCATCTACAAGTGCAAGTTAAAACTATACCATGCAAAGCCAAAGCCATATATCAACAACACCCAAAAACGCAGCCAGCTTCTCTGGGCCAGAGCTCCTTAGAGATGGATTGAGAATTGTCCTGTGATCTGACAAGTCTACATTTCAAATTCAAGGACATCGCGTTCTTCGACCCAAAGAGGAAAAGGACTGCCAACAAAGTTGAAAAGCCAGTATCTCTGATGGTGTGGGGTGTGTTAGTGCCCATGGTAAATTGCAGATTTGTAAAGGCATCATTAATGCTGAGCAACATATGCTGCCATGCAAGCAACGTCTTTTCAGGGACATCCCTGATTATTTCAGCAGGACACTGCAAAGCCGCATTCTACATGTTACAACAGTGTGGCTTTGTAGTAAAAGAGGGTGGGTACTAGACTGGCCTGCCTGCAATCCAGACCTGTCTCCCATTAAAATGTGTGGTGCATTATAAAGTGCAAAATACAACAATGGAGACCCTGGAATGTTGAGCAATTGAAATTGTACACCTATCAAGAATGGGAATTAATTCCACTTACAAAGCTTCAACAATTAGGGTCCTCAGTTCCCAAACACATATTGAGGAAATGTGATGTAACAGTAGTAAACATGCCTCTATCCCAAATTATTTGGCACATGTCACAGGCATAAAATATAAAATGAGCAAATATTTGCAAATAAACAATAGATTTGATCAGTTTGAACATTAAATGTACATGTAGTCCTCATGAGCTATAGACTACAGGAATTCTTCAAAATATTAGTTACAGGTCATTTAATGTATATTAACATTGTGTAACTGTAGATGTGGTTTATGTTTGTGACCTCATATCTCTAGTGGCCTACACTGTTAGACAATATCCAGCAGTATGGTGTGGTACAGCTTACCCCTTTTTTTGAGTGAGTGACTGAAAATTGGGAAAAAAGGAAACTTTTTAAACAATATTATTTTTTCAGAACCCCTGCTCTGTCATCTCACGTTACCGGTGTTGTTGAGGTTAAGTCCCGCCCAATATCCCTGACCTTCTACGGGTATTTAAGCGCGCACGCAGGTTGTGAGACGCAGTGTAGCGGGAATCGCAGCAGTATGAAGAGACTGACTCTGTGCGCGCTCACGGTGACTTTGCTCTCCGCGGTGTTCGCCGCAAAATCCCCATATCAGTCTGTTCTCCAGCACAGCAGGATAAGAGGAAGACAACATGGGTATGAACGGACTTTCTGCTTATGTTTTTATTGCACTTGAGCTCAAAAAGGAAGTGAAAGGAAAGTGAGACACAGAGAGTATTCCGTTAAAGGACAAACTTAAAGTCAGACAACTCAAAAGCTTTGAGTTTCATCTTCAATGTGGAAAACTGGAGGTTTCTGGAAGTTCGTGTTTGTTTAAATCATTTTAATATAAATTTAATTTAAAATAAGATATTAATATATTTACAAATATATTCGTGTTCATATTAAAAGTTCAGTGGACTCAAAACTTCTTTAAATTATTTTACATTTAAACATTAAATAAAAGCTTTTATAACATTTTTAATTAATTTCTTGTACTAAAAGTAAGATAAATCAGTGTCAGATACATATCCTTTTTTATCATTCATGTATTATCTTCTGCTTAACTCACATGGGGTCGCAGGCCAGCCGGTGCCCACCCTGCAAATCTGGGCACAAGTGCAGGAACAACCCTAGACAGGGTGCCATGCCATTGAAGGGCACTCACACAGAATCACGCACATACGTTCACACACTAAGGGCCACGTACGTATTCTTAACCTATTGTGCATGTCTTTGGAATGCGGAGGGTAGCCAGAGTGCCAGGAGAAAATTCAGCTCAATGAACTCACACATTTTAAGATATACACTTTAAATGAACGTATGAGGTTGTGTTTAGATTGCAAAGTTTGCATATAAATACGCATTGATCATAGATATATTTTAGTATTGTTCAAGGAATTCACATGTTTTGAGTGTAACCGTTTATCAAGGCAGCCAGCTTTCTAAAATGTATTTATCATTTATATATTTTTTATTTTATACGTGTTTGTCCAGCCCCAATGTTTGCGCTATGCAGAAGATCCAAGGAACCGATAAGAAGTACTTCACCAACTGCAAACAGTGGTATCGCCGCAAAATATGTGGCAAACCAACGTGAGTTCACACTAATGTTACTTTTCTTTAGTCACTGAACCATTGCACCGCTAAGATTATACTGTTCCTGCTGATTCTGTCTGTAATTTGTAATTTCTTTACGTACCAGTATAAGCCTGATCACGAAGAAATCATGTATTATATATATTTTAGCTTTGTAGCTCAGTTTTTTTTAAATTTGCTTTATATGTGACAGAAATAATCTTCTGTGTATCTGTGAAATATCTATTCTTTGCTTTCCAGCGATAGAAGATGCTTGATTGATGAATCTAAGAGCAATTCTGTGACTCGAAGATCAATGCAGGAAGTTCAGGAATAGCATTTCTGATATTTTCCAGTATCTGGCAAAATTTACTCTGTGGCATTTGCTTTTTTTGCTATTAATTTCCTGGTTATATAGTGCCTGGTTTCTGGTAGGAGAAGTCATTATGGTTGCATTCACATACCCAACAGTTTAGTCAAGAATGAAAGGTCACAGAATGAGTATTCATTATACCATGAGAGCAATCGAGAGATCACTTTTTATATACAAGGTCATAATAAATAGAAATAAACATAGTATTTTGTTTGTAAAAACCAATAGTAAGTGACCAGTTAGGATGCATTCCTACATTTATTTTTCCTCTGTGGCACATTTGAATGGTTGAAATGGTTCCGTATGCGCAGGGTTCCAGACATTCTTCCCAGTCACTGCTCAAGGAACAATAGTGATAAACGTTAGCAGATGGCATAGCCTGGAGAGAAGAAAGTTCTTATCCCTTCTAAAGACTGAGGCTTCTCCTGTAATGTTTAAGAGAAGCATAAACGTTTCTCTCGTAGAACATTTTAATGAAGGCTCTATAAAGAGTCTAGCTACTAGAGGAAGAGGAAGGTTCATCAATACTCTATGCATACATTACATATTATATGATAATAGTGCAGAGGAGGCTCGTCCTTTGAGGTAAGGGAGTACCAAACTCCTTAAAATTTCAGAGAAAACACAGAAAAATAATGAATACTACTATTTTAACAATTCAAAGTAAAAAAAACACTTCAAAATACAAACAGCACCCCCTAAGTCTTTTAAAAAATTACTGCCTGGAGAACAGCTAACTCAACCCCAGCTGAACTTCTCTGGCCAAACATCAGAAGAAAGTAACAAGCACCTATTAAATCCAGAGTAAATATTTAGCAACGGCCTCTGAGGTTTTAAGTATTTAACCAAAAATTGTGGAAAGTCTCCTAGGGAAGTCATGGATCCACCAAACCCACAATCTCTCTAATGGAGTCACTGTATTCATAGATTGTGTATACATCTGGATGGAATAGGTTAGAATTTAAGGAGTGTAACACTTTTGGAATTCAGAGGTGTAACTAATGGAACAAATGAATCATTGACATAAATAGAGGGTACTTTGATAAGCATTATAAACTAAATAAGTTCAAATGACACATTTTGAAATGCAATAATGCAATGGCATCCATAAGGCTATTGCTGAGAGGTCTAGCTAAAAAGTCAGTACTTACAAAATCAGTGAGTTGAGCGTACATGTGCAAACCTGATTCCAAAAAAGGTTGGGACAAAGTAAAAATTGTAAATAAAAACGGAATGCAATGATGTATAAGTTCTATATTTTATTTAGAATAGAACATAGATGACATATCAAATGTTTAAACTGAGAAAATGTGTCATTTAAAGAGAAAAATTCGGTGATTTTAAATTTCGTGACACGATTTTCTATCTGTGAAAGATCTGGCCAGTTCAGTACCCGGACCCTTCTTCTACGCAGCCATGATGCTGTAATTGATGAAGTATGTGGTTTGGCATTGTCATGTTGGAAAATGCAAGGTCTTCCCTGAAACATACATCATCTAGATGGGAGTATATGTTGCTCTAAAACTTGGATACACCCTTCAGCATCAATGGTGTCTTTCTAGATGTGTACACTGCCCATGCCACACGCACTAATGCAACCCCATACCATCAGAGATGCAGGTTTCTGAACATCTTGGGTTATCCTTCTCCTCTTTAGTCATAATCACAAGGCATTCCTGAATTTCATAGATGATGATATGTTCAAACTCTTTACAAATTTGAACACTGTTGAACTCAATTTTGGTATCGCTCCACTATTCTTCGGCACAAAATTAACGGGATTGGTGATCCTCTTTCCATCTTTGCTTCTGAGAGCCGCTGCCACTCCATGATGCTCTTTTTATACCCAGTCATGTTAATGACCTATTATCAATTGATCTAATGAGTCGCAATTGTTTGTACCTTTAACTTTTTCAGTTTTTTATTGGTATGGGGCAGTCGTAGGCTTGTGATTAGGAACCAACCTTGTGACCGAAAGGTCCCTGGTTCGATTCCAAGTATTACAAGTCATGGCTGAAGTGCCCTTGGGCAAGGCACCTAACCCCCAGTGTGTGTGTTTCACTGCACGTATGGATTAAATGCAGAGGACCAGTTTTTGCTGCGTGCAAACACGGTGGCAAAATGTCCCAACTTTTTTGAGATGTGTTGCTGTGACAAAATTTTAAATGAGCTAATATTTGGCATGAAATTTCACAATGCCTAATTTTCGACATTTAAGATATTGTCCATGTTCTATTGCGAATACAATATCAGTTTTTAAGATTTGTAAATAACTGCATTCAGTTTTTATTTACCGTTTGTACTTTGTACCAACTTTATTGGAATCGGGTTTGTATGACATTGCCAGTGTATGGATATTGATGATGGAGTTTTAATAGACTTAATTTTATTCAATATAATGACAACTATGGAAGCATTTAGAATTCTACCGCTTTCCTTTTGTCTTCTCACTTACTAACCTTTTTAAGATGGTGACTATGAATGGATTTTCTGAGGGTGACCGACTGATGCTAATAATGACTGATGGTTTCCATGTGTCTTTTATTCCATGCAGCTTTAAATATTTGTAAGGCTGAATTGTTCACAATGTTGATTACCATTCTGTGGTCCTCACTATGCCATGGGGAATGAGTCAGGTCTGGAATCACAGCTCCCGACCACATAAGCCCTCTATGATTGACGTCCAGTTTAATGTTCCCACGGGGGGAAGGTGTTATTGGTTAGTGGCCTAAACATTCCATAGGGAACCACATGTGCAGAATTTTACAACAGAAATGTATATAAGAACACTTTACTGTCTGCACTGCATCATTCTTATAGCTCAGACGAGGTTTTGCAAGCTAGGAGTCGAAGTTACCGTGAGACAGAGGAAGACTTGTTATTCATCTTCTGCTTTCTAAACAGTGTCTCTTTCATAGCAGATTCTTATGAATGCCAAAGAGTCAAAGAGAGTTGCTGGCTACGGGTGCTCAGATGTCTTGAAGAATTGACTGCTTTCGTTATGTCTGCTCAAGAGCTCTAAACACACCAATCATTCACAACTAAGCCCTCATCCTATGTGTGTGTGTCTGTGCATTAAGTCAAGGTGGACTGTTAAACATAAAAAATTGACTCGTGAAAACATATGAAGCCTACCAGTTTGAACTTGGTTTAACTCACTGGGAGTTTTGAGGCCTAGGGTTGTCAGCATTTCCAGGAAACAATCTCTAAAATACAAATGACTAACAGTAACTAACATTTCATAATCGCGCCAAATTCCTCATATTTCTCCTGTCTTTTTGTTCACTGTTTTGATATTTTAAATCAACCACATAAAAGTTACCAAAGCTTCAGAATATAAATGGCCTTACTGATATTTTTAAATATATTGTATAGTTAAAACATGTGCTAGCTACAATCCATGTGACTTGCTGTGACAGCCCCTGGTAGTATGTGTATGATATATATAGATGCCATGGTGCACAGTGGGTAGTGTGGGTACCTCACAGCTCCAGTTTTAATAAATGCTAAGTTAATATACATGTCTTTCACCTTCTATATACATGCAGAACATCATGAGTATGTGTTCGTGTTTCTCTTTTTTAATGGAATGGAATCTTGACCAATGTGTATTTGCATAGTCTTCTTTTACTGGTGTTCGAAAACTTTAACCACACCATGATAAAGCAGTTACGGAAATAGTGTATGAGGTCAATTAGTGATTCACTGTTCTCTGTATTTTGGCCTGGTACAGATGAATAAATTCTGAATGTCTTGGCTGGAAAATTTGCATGGGCTGATTCTTTCCTTCTTGTGCCTGATGCAATAGATACAGCCTTCACCCACCACTAATGTCATCTTCCTCCTTTTAATGTATTCAATATGAGACAAATGCATTCATACATTCAATATCAGTTATGAGTATTTAATGTCTAAGACATTACACATGAGTATTTTTCACTTTGTAAAAAAGTTTCAGCGCTTCACCAAGTTTAAACTCAGTGACCAGCAGAGTGACAGGATTTAGCATTTTGTTTATTTTATTTATTTTAGGTTGCTATTTATTTTTAAGGCCAGTAAATAATTATAGAGTGTAGCTAAGGGAGTAGTGCTGGTTGTCTTCACTTCCATTTAATTAAAGGGGAAGTCTGAGGCTTTGTTGAACCAGTAATGTTCAAGAGAATTATCATTTTAAAGGAAGAGCACTTTATAAGTTACAGTACGTTGAAAACAGTTTCTTTTTTCAAATCATAGCTTGTTGGGAATTTCAGGCCAGAGCACAGAGACAACCATAAAGGAGCATTTCTTAGGGCCCAGCAGCGGCAGCTTGGTAGTGCTGGGGCTTGACCCCCTAAGTTGCAGATTAGTAACACATTTATTCCCACTGACCCACCATTGCCCCGTAGCATGATTTATTCAATTTTGCAGTGCTCAAACCAGAACCCGGGACTTTCTGATCATTACAATAAATCTGAAACTGAGCCACTATTTGTAGTAGTGTTTTATATGGAAATGTTGTATTAGTATCATTATGACTTTTTGTTGATTATATTTAAAATGTATTGGCAAATTTTTATTCATTGTGGCCAAGTATTGCTATTTGATCATTTTACTCCTCTCAGTTATTATATGTTGTAAAGGAGCATGTGCAAAATAGACTATAGTGTCTTCTTGACTTTTTTAATGATGGTTTACTGATGGATATATTTTATATATCTGTAAGGCTATTTCCACATTCCCAACTCTTCTGGCAAAAAAACTCACTGCGATATTTGGAAATGTATTATACACTGTGTTTGAATTATCCAGCCTTGCTGTTTATTTGTCCAAAGTCCATGGCTACCATCATTGTTTATGCTGGCATTGCACAAATAGGTTGAGTTACCATCTGTTATGATAATCATTTCAGTCTGCTGTCTTCTTTTACAAGTATACCTCATACCTTAATCTCAGCATCTTCCTCTTTGTCCAGAGGAACTATTATTAAATTACCTGTAATTGTCAGATGCAATTAATAATTTATAAGAATATTTTAATAGTGCAAAAAAAAGACTGTCACAATAAAGTAAATTTTAGTAAAATTAATATTAATAATAGTAAACTGAGCTTGTAGAGTAATTTCACTGAACAGCTAAGTTTTCTATTCAATACTTTATTTAATTTATAGTCATTCACTGTGTGCAGGCAACAATGCAAACAAAAACAAGTTAATAAATGAAACAACATTAACAGTGATAGTAGAAGGAAGTAAATGGAAATATAAAAAAATATATGTTTTTGAGAAGAGACTTGAAACTGGAGATTGAAGTAGTAGGCTAAAGGTGGGAGAACTTGGAAATGACCAGGAGACCAGAATGCAGAAATCTCCCTTTGTGTCACGGAATATTATGCTTAATGCTTAATGTCCAGACTTTTATACACCTCACCATAAATTATTCAGGTCTCTGGAGCTGAGAACCTGCAATGAACATTATTTTTATGACTAAAAGTTATCCAGTAAAATATAATAATTTTTTTTACATCATTGTGATGATTATATATTATATACAAGTCCTATTCCAAAAAAAGTCCAAACTGTGAATAAAAATGGAATGCAATAATTGACAAATGTCAAAAACTGATATTGTATTCACATTTGAATATAGACCACAAATCAAAGTGAGACATTTTGAAATTTTATTCCAAAACATTGGCTCATTTGAAATTTCGTTACAGCAACACATATCAAAACAGTTTGGTCGGGGCAATAAGAGGCTGGAAAAGTTAATTAGGTCAATTGGAAATAGGCCATTAACATGACTGGGTATAAAAAGAGCATATTGGAATTGCAGCGGCTTTCAGAAGTAAAAATGGGAAGAGGATTACCAATCCCCCTAATTCTGTGCCGACAAATAGTCTTCTCTGGACTAAGGCTCATTTAAAATGGACTGTGGCAAAGTGGAAGTGTTCTGTGGTCAGACAAATCAAAATGTGTTTTTTATGGAAATCAGGGACGCTATATCATTCGGACTAAAGAGGAGAAGAATGATCCAAGTTGTTGGCAGAGCTCAATCCAGAAGCCTGCATGGGGTATGGGGTACGGGGTTGCATTAGTGTGTGTGCAATAGGCAGCTTAAATATCTGGAAGGATAGCATCAATGCTGGATGGTGTATCCAGGTTTTAGAGCAATATAAGCTCCCATCCAGACGACGTCTCTTTCAGGGAACATGAAAATGCCAAAGTACACACTTTATCAATTAGAGCAGCATGGCTGCGTAGAAGAAGGGTCCGGGTACTGAACTGGCCAGCCTGGTCAGCTGCAATGAATGAATCCAAGCTCATGCATGTGAAATGGCTACTAAATTCTGCTGTTTATAAGCAAATTGCTGCAATTTACACTCAGGTTTCCTCTCTTCATCTTTTCGTTACAGTATAGTAACCTATGAGTGTTGCCCTGGTTATGAAAAGGTGCTGGGAGAAAAGGGCTGTCCTGCAGGTGCGAATATTAATTTGACCATTTTAATAAGTGTTTCCCCCAAAATACTTTACTTTACAAGATTATTTATATGGTGAATCATGCTCTCGATCTTCACTAGCTCTTCCTTTGGTGAATATATACAACACATTGGGGGTGGTTGGAGCCACTACTACTAAGATGTATTCTGACAGAGCTAAACTCAGAGAGGAAATTGAAGGCCCTGGCAGTTTCACCTTCTTTGCCCCGAGTAATGAAGCCTGGGCTGCTCTTCCTGTTGTAAGTGCACTTCATTATTTATTTCACTCTTGTAATACAAGCTATTCTTAGTTTAAACAAAGTATGCACACATTGTACCAGTTGTATCTTGTATCATGTAATGTCTTTTGGAGGAACTGAAAGATTAATGAAATAAAATTTTATTTATAGAGTGCTTTTAATAATGAAACATTGTCGCAAAGCATCGACAATGAAGCGAAGTGAATAATGCTGTTACCTCACAGCAAGAAGATCCCGGGTTCGAACCCGGGAAATTTCTCTATGTGGGGTTTGCATGTTCTCCCAGTGTTCGCACAGGTTTTCCTCGGGTACTGCGGTTTCCTCCCTAAAGACATGCATGATAAGTTAATTGGTGTCTCTAAATTGCCCAGTAGTGTGTGAATGTTTGTGCGATTGTGTGTGTATGTGTGCCCTATGATGTACTGGCGCTAGGGTTGTTCCTGCCCTCGTGCCCAGAGTTGCCGGGTGGGCACTGGCTTCCCTGTAACCCTAGAACTATTATTAAGCAGGTATAGAAAATGAATGAATGTAGCAAAGCACCAATATATAATAAAGACGTTTATATAAGTGTATACTACTATCTTTACTTTAGGAAATTTTGGATGCCTTGGTGAGCAATGTCAACATTGAACTCCTCAATGCCTTGCACTACCACATGATTAACAAACGCTTGACATCAGATGACCTCAAGCATGGGTCCGCCTTCTCCTCAATGTACCAGGATTTTGATGTTCATATCCAGCACTATTCGAATGGTGTAAGTGATTTCTAATTTGACATTTGTGACTAAGCCAGAGCATACGTGTTTATATTAGTACCTCCAGTTCTATGCTGTTTACTTTACCTCTTTTTGCCCAAGCTGCTTAACATTATACTGTGGAGTCAGTCTGTGCCGAGATACATAGCCTTAAACTATTATTCCTCCATGTTTGAGCACGAACATATTGAGTATACAGTAAACATTTCAGGGGGACAGTTTCTATTAAACAATATCTGGTTTATAACATCAGTATGAACTTGAAAGGATGTAAATGAATAGTGTCGTATAACACAGTTGATATTTCTTTGAAAATCTTTAGATTGTGACTGTGAACTGTGCAAGGCTAGTGAAAACAGACCAGCATGCCACTAATGGAATAGTGCACGTCGTTGACAGAGTTATAACAGCCATCACCAATAATGTCCAGTCCTTACTCGACACTGAGGATGATCTGTCAACACTGCAAGTATGATGTCATTTGCTTTTATTTTATTTCCTGGCTAGAAATATCTCAATACGTTTTAAGAAGATATTATCATAGTCACGTTTTATTTAACTAGACATCATTTATTTGTTATCAGTATGTTATGAACATAATTTACTTGTTTTTTATTTTAGAAAGCTGTTAGTGATGCTGGTCTTACCACAATGTTGGAGAACAAAGGTTCCTATACACTATTTGCTCCAACCAATGAAGCTTTTGAAAAGATTCCTAATGAAATGCTCAACAGAATCTTGAATGATCCTGTAGCACTTAAAGGTATGTTAGTTTATGTATTATGTATTACTATGTAATAACTGTATGTACTGTATGTTTTATACAAAAATCATGCTCTTTTATATTGTTTATACACTAAATACCTTATGTCAATTATCGTGGTATATTAACTGGTTGTTAACTGACTGATCTTTTGCACATAAAATGTGTAGTACATGCGCAAAACAACATGAAAATCTACAGGGGGTTAGACAATGAAACTGAAACACCTGTCATTTTAGTTTGGGAAGTTTCATGGCTAAATTGGACAAGCCTGGTGGCCAATCTTCATTAATTGCACATTGCACCAGTAAGAGCAGA
>JAOUQV010000031.1:10617402-10633584 GCA_028565295.1 Aspidoras spilotus | reverse complement strand
TCCAATTTAGCCATGAAACCTCCCACACTAAAATGACAGGTGTTTCAGTTTCATTGTCTAGCCCCTGTATATATATAGAGTAGTATTATGAGGAAAAGCATGAAGTAAACATGGACGTACAATTGTAAATGTCTGAGTGCTGAGGCATTTTAGTATTTAGAAAATGCCACACTTAACCGATATTATTACAGGAAATAGTCGCCACCTGCTGGTCACGGTGGGAACATTACAATATACCCGTTAATCTCTGACTCCCAGTTGATACTTGTACACGTTTAATTGATAGTACTTTGCAGACGCTCTTAGAAAAACCCATAGAGTGTCTTGCAACAGAGATTGTACGTTTAATTATTTTACTAAAATCGACCCAGTCATTCAAAATATGTATAAGAAACGTATCAATGACTAAAAAACTGAAAGGTTACATTGAAAACACTTATTCCCTTTCTCCTTTCATCCTCAACCATTAGAACTCCTTAAAAATCCTAAATATATAACATATATAACAAAATAGGAAATTAAAACAAGATTATATTTTAAGATCCCAGCCTAACTAATTGTACAATACACCATTGTTTGATTATAAAACATGCTTTTCTTTGACATAGTATATATAAGATTGAAAATCACGCCCCTTTAACTTTTTCCAGTTCTGTTATGTTGTGGTCTTGGGCTACATAGAGTAAAAATTAATTTCTTTACTCACTACCCTACAATTACATTGTGAAAAGAGAATTTTTGTATTTTTTGCAAAACCTGAAATACTATACATTGACATACACTCACCAGCCACTTTATTAGGTACACGCTGCAAGTAACGCTGATGGGCCCCTTTTGCCTTCAGAACTGCTTTAATTATTCATGGCATACTTTTAACAGAGAAGATATTCTGCATTTGTTTTGGTTGTAATTGGTGGTTATTTGAGTTACTGTTGTCATTCCAACCTTTCAAATCTGTCCAACCCTTCTCTTCTGACCTCTCACATCACCAAGGCATTTCTCTTCCAGCTCATTGGATATTTTCTCTTTTTCTGACTATTCTCTGTAAACCCGAGAGATGGTTGTGCGTGAGTATTCTAGCAGTTTCTGAAATATTCAGAACAGTGTGTCTGGCACCAACAACTATGCCACGTTCAAATTCACTTAAATTAGAAATTTCTGTTAACAAGCAACTGAACCTGAGAGTGTAAGTATTCAGACAATTTACTCTGGGCTTAGTTCAAGAACTTTCGACAGCAACTACAACATTTGATAACACAA
Organism: Aspidoras spilotus; assembly: GCA_028565295.1. Classification (NCBI taxonomy): domain Eukaryota; kingdom Metazoa; phylum Chordata; class Actinopteri; order Siluriformes; family Callichthyidae; genus Aspidoras; species Aspidoras spilotus. Next base: position 10,632,324 of record JAOUQV010000031.1, on the reverse strand, counting down.
GGGTTGGACACCTGGATTTAGAGAGTTTCTTCTCTGCAGATTAACATGTGTCGGGACGTGAGCTTTGGTCGATAGACACTTTCCGGTCTCTCTGGAGGTGTTCGATTGGATTCAATTTTTTTTTTGTTCGACCAAACAATCCTGTCTTTAAGCTCAACAGGCTTTAGTTTCATGTCATAGCAAAGGGAATAACCATTTCCATGAAAAAAAATACATTTTTCAATAAATGTGCAAAGGTTTAGAAAATTCACGTGTAACTTAATTTAATTTTATATTAGCACATAATATAAAGAAAAGTCAAAATGCCTGAAGATTTTCATGAAAAAAAATAAACAATATTAATTAGTAATCATCACTACTTTCAAAATCTAACTAAATATAAATAAATCGATGAAAGTGAAGAGAGAAACTCCTCCGGAACTCGTCGTCATTGGCTGTCTGCTTGCTGACTTTTCAAAGCCAGACAGAGTGGAGCCAAGGCGCGTGACGTCAGACAGCTGCGGAACACTTCACACAGTCTACAGGAGAGTGTAAAGCCGAAAACGTGTCCTTCCGCCAAACTGTTCTTGCTACTAACACCAGACAATTGCAGAAAAATGTTCTACAGTGACTTCACAATATGTTAACAGAAGTTATGCTAGATATAATAGTACGACTAAGCACATGGACAAACATTTGTGGACACATATCCCACACACACACACAAATACTGGTTGTTCCCCAATAATTTGCCACATTATTGGAATTATAACCTTGGAAATTATATAGACTTCGTTGTATGAGGAAGCATCAGAAATGGTGTACCTGTGAACAAGGTTGGGTGGTATTTTTATCAAGTAGCTGTGGAAGAACTTGAAAATACTTCACCGAGCCCTGACCTCAAACCATCAGAAGCCATTTGGGATGAACTGGACAAAAGCACAAATTCCCCTAACCATGCTCCGAAATCTTATTCCGAGGCGTCACATGAGAGTGGAGCATATTATAACAATAATAAAGGACTATTATGAGGTGGCATCTTTAATGGGTACATATAGGCTTGAGGGTAGGGTTGCCAACTGTCCCGGTTTCTTATAGTGTGTCCAGGAAATTCATTCTATGTAAAATTTCACATTGAATAAAAGCCGTCCGCTCTCCTATCGGAAGCGAACACTGCCAGTTTCAACCAAAGGTCTCGCACACGAAGCGAACACCGATAGCACCCAGGGTGTCCCTGTTTTTCATTACTCGGAAGTGGCAACCCTATTTGAGGGTTATATGTCCACAAACTTCTGTCCAATTAATGTATACTGTATATAAACTATCGATACACTGTGTATTGATCTATAAAGATGTGTCTTATACAAAGTTGGATTGGATCATTTATATATTAATAGCCTTCCTAATATGCTTCACTGATTAATTCTAAAGATTTTAAAAACATTTTTTACGTTACAGTATAATTGTGGAACTTTTCTCTTTCGGCGGAAGTGGACGGATTACAGATGGTGAGTAGCGAAGATTGGCGGCCATATAGGCGGATGGATACATACCGAGTTGTTCGGTTCCAGCCTCTTTGACGCCAGGAGAGGAGCAAAGCGGGGCGAGAGGAAAAAAGGGGAATAAATTCCTGCTTGGTGTTGGTTGATGAAAACAGAATAAAGGTCGAGCAACGCTGTGATATTAACCAAAGGTATGCGGTTTTTTGTCATACTGTACCACCATTTTGTTGTGATTTTGGACATTTGCTTGAATTTTGTTAGGTCGTTGTGGTGTTTTCTTCAGGGGTGCGGTGAATGGTTAAAAAAGTTTTCCTTGGATGGTTTGGCTAAGTTTCTTTGCTAGCTATCGTTGTGTATAGCTAATAGTTAATGCACCAGATGCATAGTTGAAACATGTCACGTAATGTGTAATGTCCTTTGAGCAATATTTGTGTTTAGCACTTAAGTGTGTTGTACCTGGTTTTGGAAGTGCTGGATAACCGAACAGCGTGTTTACCGGGTTAGTTAGCAAACTAGCCGGAACTTTTTTGAAACAACGAACTCTTAGCTCGTTCACGGCTAGTTAGCTTGATCAAGTTGCATTAGTGTTGCAGTTAGTGTTCACACTGCCAGAGACGAATTGTCGGGATTAAGAAGAATGAAGAGGTTATTTGAATAGTTGTGTATAATGTGTGATGTAGGGAAATCCAGCGGAGGCTAACAGCGGTTAAAGACAGTTAGCTGCGTGTCGTGGCGTGTCTCCTGTTGGCCGGCGACGCTTTAATGGACAGCTTTAGCTTATTACCCAAACACTTTCGCTGTCTGGATTAGAATAATGTGGTTTATTTTGGCATGATTAAACATGTCTACACGGTAATAATAACAGATTTTTTTGTTAACGTGTGAACAATGTAGTGATTTATTTAAAACTTGAACCCCATACAGATTCATACTCTTCTCTCCGGAGCTTTTGCAAGCAGATTTTAATGCTCTCACGTTATTTTATAGCAAGCCATATCGGTGAAGGACCTTCTGTGTGGCATGATAAACGCCCATCTTATTGACCAATAGACTGTACATTTTAATCTGTATATCTAGGATTTAAAGGACGTATGCATAATACACTCAGATGTAAGAGTGTAACATGGTTCCTCCTCATCATACACTTGGAGCTTTTGCAGACGGATATTAATGGCGTCATGTTATTTTGTAGCAAACCATATATGCAAGGACCTTTGTGCCATGACTTACAGACAAATGTTCATCTTATTGATTCATGGGCTGCACATTATAATCTGCACATCTGGATTTCTTTAATACTAGTCAGTTATATTTTGTATATGTCAAGCTTGCTTGTCAATCATATACACATTTGTCTGCATGAAACTGCCCGATCTACTGGGATTTTGACACACAAGTATCTCTAGCATTTGCAGAGAATTGTCTGAAAAATACCTAGTGGGGCAGTCGTAGACTTGTGGTTAAGGAACCAGCCTTGCGACCAGAAGGTCCCTGGTTCGATTCCAAGTAGAGACAAGTCATGGCTGAAGTGCCCTTGAGCAAGGCACCTAACCCCCAGTTTCTCCCCGGACGCTGTGCTGGCTGCTCACTGCTCCGGGCACGTGTGCTCACTTTACCTGTGTGTGTATGTGTGTGTTTCACTGCACGGATGGGTTAAATGCAGAGGACCAGTTCCGCTGTGTGTAACATAGTGGCAAAATGTATCACGTTCACTTTTTCACTTTCATGTGAGGGGTTCGGAGGAGAATGGACCGACTAGTTTGAGATGATAGAAAGGCAACACTAACTCGGATAACCACACGTTTAAACCAAGGAATGCAGAATACCAATCTCTAAAAGATCATGACATATTAAGGCAGTACTGAAGGCAAAAGGGGACCAGCCATTTACTAATAAGGTGTACCTAAAAGTGGCCGATCAGTGTATATTATATACTTATCTTTAGGAGGATAATTAATGATATTTTATATTAAGGACGATATTTACTTTGAACTTTGCACCTTTTATTGTGGCACTAGAATGTAATGCTCAGTCAATTAATTGTTTGACTATAATACAACATGCTCTGTCGTGTGTGCTTACAGAATACAGGTTATAAATACAGAAACAAATTGTTTACTGTGCATACATCTTGTTACTGAATTAAACTCGTATCACATTTTGACAATGCACCCCAGATATGTACACACTTGCCTTACTTAAGGTAGTTACAGTAGTATTTTTTCTGTTTGTGGCTTAAAAATGTGTGTTTATGAATATGATTTATTCCACCAAGAGAACAAATTTTTCCCAGTTTTACGTATTAGGAGAAGTGTTATTAGCATTTGGGTAATGAAGTAATAAATTAATGTATTTATAAATAAATTGTACAGCTGACACAAGTTTGGGGAGCACTTTCAGGTTTTCCTTATCCCACAGAGCATGTCTATTTAGTCAACCATCACAAAGCAATGACGGCACATGAACATGACATAAATAAATAAAATGAATAATTTTGATTTATAATATATATAATTTACTACTTTAGTAAATAATCTACTTTAGTTAATAAATACTTTTTCCACAAGTCTGTTGTGTGTAAATATATATATACATGTATAAATTCTTCAAACCGGGACATAGAGGAGTATTTGAAATATTCAAGACTAATCATCTTGTTTTTTTTTTTTTATTTATTCAAAACAGTAGTAAGACAGTAACCGTAGTGTTGTGAAGACAGGCATCCCCCAGCTCTTGTTGATGATGTAAGTCTCTAAGGACAGAGGTGCTGTTGTATAAAAAAGATCATTAAAACGGCACCCAATTATACCAACAATACCTAAGTCTTCACTAGATTTCACTTTGATTGCAAATTGCTTTGATTAAAGCAGGGCTTGATTTATTTTATTTTTTACATAGCATATGTAGTCAGTTCTTTTCATTTTTACATAATGCCAAGGGTTCTGCCGCAATTTTTTCCCCACTGCCTCATTAAAATTTTAGTAATGGATGAGATTTAGCAGGATGGGGATTGTCCATGAAGGCCGGGAAATCAATTGAGGTTAATGCCTTTATATATGTGTTTGAAAATGCAAAACAAACAAACATACCTGACACTTGTAGCCTGAAATACATGTTTTATACTTATTTTTACTTTATGGAATAATTTTTGTACTGTGAGACAATTGAATGTAAATTATGAAACCTATTATTATACCGAATATTAGAGACAAAAATACAGGAAAACGTTTGCAACCAAAGTATACTTGTGTATATAAGGGTTAAAATTTGGCAGGTTGGAGGATAGAGAGAGGGAATACTTTTAATGTACATGCCAGTATTACCTTTAAACCAGTCTACATTCTGACTTGCACATGTTAACTTGAATGTAAATTAAATTGTACCTTGTTAAATGCACAGAATGTTAAAGTTAATTTGAATGCAGCAAGACTCCTGCTTCATCCAGACCGAATCAATTCATAACATCGCTCATTCTTCATCAAAATGTAACACCATTGAAGAATACTGTTATCTTCTTGCTTATGCATGTTTACATGTGCCCATGATTCTTCAGTGTCTCTGTAATTGATGGGGAGTGTAGTGTATGCTATGAAACACCCATCTTAAGACTAAGGATATACTTGATATTTGGCCATACGTTTGATGTTTATCATTGTGTAGACAACGGATTGTGTAGTGAAAGTATGTGGTATGTGTTACTGAAAGCTTTCCCTATAGGGCAGACCAGAGTACACTGACCATATAGAACTTTCTAGCTTACATAATATAAATAAACATGGTGACACATTGAGAGTATTTGTCGCAGCGGACACATATAATGTTTGGATTTTTATTTCTGCACACAGCCACCTATTTTCAACTTAAAACATGCTATTCACCAAATGCATTTTTTCACACTTATCAGTCTAGTATATTTGTCGAGTGAGTAATGAGTCGATCTGCCCAGTCAGTTCCATCAAGGTTCAGACGTTATGGTTTAGCCCCTACTCTGCTTGTCTGGACCTTGCCATTTATCACTTAAGTCGCATCAAGTCAAATAGGACCATGTAGTGGAAAGCACCATAAATTGTAAGCATTTGTTCTGATATGTTCGGGCTAATTTTTGACAGTATAAGAGGAAGCCAAGGGGAAGGGATGTGGCTAAAGGAAGTTACTGTCAGTAGTCTGATATCCTTTTTGTCATGATTCTGCTCTCAACATTTTTAGCAGCTGTGCTGGTGTTGCTAGCTTGCTTTGCAAGTTCACTGGGTGGGGCAAAGACAGCCTGTTGCTTACAAGTGCAAGACAATGGCCCTCTGTTACTCTGCACCACATGGCAAGTGGGTATAACACAGCCCACACTTTTAAAATATGGTTTGTTGATGATATTAGTATATATCATATCTGTATGATGTTGAGCTTTATAAACTTTGCAAGACCTGCCATAAGTTTGCATGCATTTATTTTTCAGACATCTTGCTGAAACATGGCAAGCAGACCCAGTTGTTACATAATCTATATGTATATTGTAGCTTTGCGTAACCGACTCAATAGTTGTAACATGACAATGTCTAACAGAAAGCAGTAATGCTGAATATGTATCAGTTATATACAAGAACAATTTGCAATAACAGTTATAGTTGTTATAATAGTGTTTTGGTGGAGCATATGCAACAATCAAATTAAATGTACTTTACCATGATGGGAATATTGAATATTCTATTTATAATGAGAGTGGCTTTCAAAAAGCATACTTTGGCTGTACTCTGATGATAAACTGCAGCATAGCTATCTTATTTGATTTGATTATGTGGATTAAAATGCAATCTATCTTTTTTTTTATTGTCTTGCAGGTACTGAACTGTAAAGTTGCACTGTCTTGGCTCTATCGTGTCCTCAGCATGGACTAGCCCATCTGCATTTTACTTAATCTGCAATTCACAACTGGATAAAGACCAATTCAATTATTGGTTATTTTCCCACTCACATTTGACCCTCACATTAGTTCCCAAGTGGTTGTGACCTTACACTCCCCAAATCCCACCCCACCTCCTCCAGTGAAGGCCTTCCTGATCATCAGCAGCTGCATCCTGCCTCTGCTTCCTGTCCTTGGCTGTGTAAGGCTAAAGTCTTCTACTCCCTAAATACCTCTCTATTGCATACACACACGAAAACAGGCATCCTCCTGACCCGGTGCAGCCTGACTAGCGGTCCAGCTCCCCCTTCCTGGTGCAGTGTGGCACAATGACCTCCATGTCCAGTCTGTTTTCATTTACCAGCCCGGCAGTGAAGCGCCTGCTGGGATGGAAGCAGGGAGATGAAGAGGAGAAGTGGGCTGAAAAAGCTGTGGATGCACTGGTAAAGAAGCTGAAGAAAAAGAAGGGTGCAATGGAAGACCTAGAGAAAGCCTTAAGTAGTCCTGGACAGCCAAGCAAATGTGTTACGATCCCTCGTTCACTGGATGGTCGTCTGCAGGTGTCCCACAGGAAAGGCCTTCCACATGTTATCTACTGCCGTGTGTGGCGCTGGCCTGACTTGCAGTCACATCATGAACTCAAGCCTCTGGAAGTGTGTGAATACCCATTTGGTTCCAAACAGAAGGAAGTTTGCATCAACCCGTATCATTACAAGAGGGTAGAAAGTCCAGGTAAGATGAAATTCACATGCTTAAATATGATAGATAAACAGTCATGTCAATTAAAATAATCTTTTAGAAATTGACTGTCCTGTAGCTGTCTGTAGGTTCTGTATTTCTTGTAATGAACTATTAGTTCTGTAGGCATCCTGATTCAAGTAACACAATTTTTCCCTTTGTGTACATTAATTATTTTATTAAACTTTTTAAGGATGAATATCACATGTCATGCAGGAGATAAAAAAAATATGTTCCATTTTGCTTTCACTGTATCTATTGCCAAAATATGACTTATAAAATAATAAAGTATTTCTTTATATTATTTTTTTTCCCCAGTGCTTCCACCTGTGTTGGTGCCTAGACACAGTGAATTTAACCCCCAGCACAGCCTTTTGGTGCAATTCCGCAATCTGAGTCACAATGAACCACACATGCCTGTGAACGCCACATATCCTGAGTCTTTCCAGCAGCATAGTGGTGGGAGTTCCTTTCCCATATCTCCAAATTCACCTTATCCACCATCTCCTGCCAGCAGTGGCACCTACCCAAACTCTCCTGCAAGTTCGGGTCCATCCAGCCCTTTCCAGCTCCCAGGTATTTCAAAAGTTAACCGATATATTTGCTTGTGTGTGTATATTAATATTATATACAGAAAGTTTTCAGACCCTTTTAAATTTTTCACTTAATGTTTCATTGCAGCCATGTGCTTAAATTCATTTTATTTTTCATTAATATACACTCGGTGCCCCATCTTGACAGAAAAAAACAGAATTTTTTGCAAATTGATTAAAAAAAGAATAACTAAAATATTACATGGTAATAAGTATACAGAACCTTTGTTCAGTATTGGGTAAAAGCACCCTTTTGAGCTAGTACATCCATGAGTCTTCTTGGGAGTGATGCAGTGAAGTTTTTCACACCTGGATTTGGGAATCCTTCTCCATTCGTTCTTGCAGATTCTCTCTAATTCTGTCAAGTTACTTGAGTTTTGTCCAGGATATCTCTGTAATTGGCCGCATTTATCTTGCCTTCAATTGCAACCAGTCGTCCTGTCCCTGCAACTGAAAAACAACTATTGGGCAGGTGATGAGTAGAACAAAACATAACACTCCCTTCTAAGAATTGAATATTCTCAGCAGAAGCTCAAGCATTGCTCCAAGCACTGAAATATGTGGCGTCAACCAAGAAAAGGATAACAGTCGTATGTACAGATTCAAAATCCTACCTGCAGGCCCTTGAAGCACTGGAAACTAATCATGCAATAAATAGTCCTCCAGGGAATATAACATCTGAAACAAGATAACTACAATATAATATTATGTGGGATACCTGGACACTATGGACTCCTAGGAAACGAAAAAGCAGCAAGGAAAACTACATGTACACTAGACCCAAAATACCAGAATCCGCCAATGGACATTAAACCCTTAATAAACCTATACATAAAAGACAAATGGCAATGACAAAAGGCAAAATAAATTGAACTTACAAAAGACTAACAAACTATACACATCAAACCCCACCATTGGACAGAGAATTTACAAACTAACCTTGGAAATAGTTGGAATCAAACACAAGATGCCGCATATGACACACTCAACTTGCCCACATGCACCTCATAAACGGTGAAGATGCCCCATTTTGCAGGACAAGTAGAACACAGCTTATTATAAAGCGCCTAGTACTAGAATGCTCTACTTACAAAAATGAAAAGCAACAAACCTTGAAAGTAAAAACGTTGATGAACTTTTAAACAGTTCCAAAGCAATAACATGCTTAGAATTTTTGTCAATATCAAAACTGAAGCAACATACATAAAGAACACACACGGAGGAAAATATCAATATAGATACATTATATTAAACAAACAATAGATATAACATACCAATGCTGCCATAAATATGGCCTAAAAGGCAAGCATGGCAGGAAAAAAACAGGTGATGACCAGTACCTGTTTTTCTCCACACATGCCACTTAGAATTAACTCCGGAAAATTAGACATTTGTCTCATTAGACCAGAGAAGCTTATTTCTCATAGTCTGGAAGTCCTTCATGTGTTTTTTGGCAAACCTTGAATTTTTTTTATTTACTTGATAGAAAGCACCTCATCAGTTAGGACACCATACACCTGATATTTAAAGGTTTAAGGTCATTGCTCGCAGGCCTGACAGTAACCCAATCGATTAAACAATGAGCTGGCACTCACTCAGTGATTATAAATACTGCATAAGCAGAATATTTGGCCCTGTCTGTCATAAAATAAAATGCCAGCTAAGCAAAGTCTCAGAGCTTAGTGGTGCAGGTTTGATGCACGTGTCTGTTCCGTTCCTGGCTCTAAGGGACATGCTAATACCTGTATGCTCATGCAGGGTGTGTACACTCGGGCATACTGGATATTAATGTTTTATGATGAAATATTTCACATACAATGCGTGCGCTGTTACAAGCGAGGTTTTTGGCCATATCATTTTTATGCATCCTTTCCCAGTCCAAGCTGTATGCGTTTATTATATTTAAGCAGACGTTTTAATCAGGGAGGATATTATGGTTTACAGGCTTCATAATTATTATTCATCTTTTCCTTAGACAGTGGCTCAAAAAATAAAATTTCTTCTGAATGAAATAAAATTGAAAAGGTATTCAGAGGGAAGCAGTGTACTTAAGTATTAGGCCTGATCAACTGTTTTGTTGCAAATATTCACCAGGGTTTCAAGTCAAAGATTTGACAAGAATAAGTAAGGAAACTTCCAGGAACTTATCCCCCAGTGCTGTCATAAAACAGAACTGCCTTCTACCTCAAGTGTCCAGAAGTGTTCGGTAGGGTGTGGTTGCTGCAGCAAAATATGTATCATTAATAAATAAAGAAGACTGACAGAGAAGGTCTAAGGCTGTTATTGGGCAGAAATGTTTCTATATTGGTCACTATACTGGTATTTTGCTATAACATTAACACTTAGTTCATTGCAGACAGTAGATATCATGTTTTATCTGGTCAAATTCCATTTCATTTAATATTTTCAACTTATATAGAGCCTTTCACAAACCCTAGGTCACTTTACAGTTAAAAAGCAAAAGGTAGCAGAAAGTAGAGGGGGCTCATAGCAGCAGTATCATTAAAGATGTTGTCGACAAGCAACCCAGGCTGCAACATCTGATATCAGGGAATACCAGGTTGGTAAATAGTTTGTTGGCACGTGGAAGCAATCCAAACTGGCAAAAAGTCATACCCAATGACAAATCATGTCTAGAGCTGACAAATACACTGGTGTACCCTATTCAGTCACAAAGCAAGCAGAGTGTTAGTCCACATGCCATTCCAGGAATAATGCCATATTCAGTGCCACACTAGAAAAGTGGTTGGTGAAAAGATAGATAATCAACTCGGCCCACCATCACTAACCATAGCCCACAGAAGACAGATAACTTTTGTGTCCTTGGTACCAAAATGTCTTTAACATCTTGTGAGAGGTATCAAAATGGATGTACACTAACTATGCTCAAGAAAATTAAATGTAAAATTTATTTTTTTATTTGTATTTTCCATAACATTCCAACATTTTATTGCATAGGGCTGTATTTGCATATTGTATTTATAATCAGCACGAATAACTAAGATGGATTCCTGGGTGTTTGGGTTCTCTAGGTTTTTATTTGTTGGCACTATAACTGGTTTAATATATGCTATGTTTGAGAAGAAATATGAACACCAATAATAACCCCTGAAATTTCAATGCATTAGCCATACGTTCATGTCATTTAAAAAAATATTACATTTTTTTTTGACTGTGTTACAACCCTTGTCTAAAATTTGCCATTAAGAGGTTTTATGATTATGCACAATTTGCATGACCATTACAAACCCAGTAGCACTAAAAATGTATATCATGCTGCTGGAATTGCCCTGTGTAAAACTGGTTTTAAGAGAACCACTCTAACTCCCTGCACCATGAAGTGGAATTAGATATCCTCGTGTAAAGTGTTGCTGTCTGATGGGTTGGATTTAAATGGCCATTTCATGTCAGTTATTTGTGAAACCAAATACTAAAAGCTGTCAATAATATGTAGGAGGGAGGGGGCTTTCACTGCAGATCCATCGAAACATTGACTCAAGGGCATTGTCTTTCCACTTCTGACTGCTCTCCTTGTGGTGTCTTGTTTTTCCTAGCTGACACCCCTCCCCCTGCGTATATGCCCCCAGAGGAGTCGATGGGACAGGATGGCTCTAATTCCATGGATACTGGCAGCAGTGTTGTACCAAGAGGAGGTAATGATGCTGCAACAAATCTGAGAAACATGGACTATGTTTCCGGCATGAATTAAATTTTTTTTGTAGTCCACTTATAATTTGTTGTTTAAAATGCTGTTTAACTTTCAGTAATATGTATGCAATTTTTTTTTCTATTAGATGTTCAGCCTGTAGAGTATCAAGAGCCAATTCACTGGTGCTCAATTGTGTACTATGAGCTAAATAACCGTGTTGGTGAGGCTTACCATGCCTCCTCTACTAGTGTTTTGGTGGATGGCTTCACTGATCCATCCAACAACAAAAATCGCTTTTGCCTGGGTCTACTGTCCAATGTCAACCGCAACTCTACGATTGAGAACACCCGCCGCCATATTGGCAAAGGTAGGACCAAATGAAAACAATTTGTGTTACTTTCATGTTATTCTCCAAAAGCGTTTTGCCACTGTTGGGTTACTAAGGGCCCCTAACCCTGGCATCTGCAGCGTACCATATGTTAGCTTTCTGGTCGCTCTGATCATCTAACAAGAAGTTCACTGTACTGTATATCTGGCACAGTCTTCTTTTACGTATACAAAACATTTATGGCATTTAGCATATTCTCTTATCCAGAGCGACTTACAATGGTGCTGGAACTTTTGTGAACCCTTATGAATTTTCTTTATTTATGAATAAATTTGCTGTAAAATATCATCAGAATTTCTAAAAGTCAGAAGTTATGAGAGAACTTTTTTTATAGTTTTGTAAATGACCCCTTCTCTTTAGATTAAATTTATGTACAGAGATCCTGACAAGTCCGTTAGAATTCGGATATATTTCAGAATACATTCATCTATTAAAAACCGTCCAGGCCCAGATGCAGAGAAATAGGCTCATATCGTAATACTGCCACCACGTTTCACAGATGAGATTAGGTTCTGGAATGGAGTGGTTTACCCTCTCCAAAGGAATTGCTTTTTCTTTAAACTAACAAGTTCTCTTTTGGTCTCATCTGTCCACAGAACATTCATCCAATAATATTCTTGTCTGTCCAAATGATCTTTAGCAAACTGCAGACAAGCGGCTATGTTCTGCAGAACAGTGGCTATCTCCTTGCGTCCCTGCCATTCACACCATAGTAGTTTAGTGTTCTCCTGACTGTGGTCTTATTAACATTAGGATTAGCCAATGTTAGAGAAGCCTTCAGTTCCTTAGAAGTTATCTTGGAGTCCTTTGCGACCTTGAATAATATTTGTTGGTTGACCACTCCTGGGGAGGCTTCACAAACTTTCAAGTACCACTGAACATTTGTCTCATTGAACAAGTTGGCAGTAAATGGGTTACGGCCTCCCTCAACGGCCCAGTAGTTCCTACTTGACGGTGGTGAGATTTGATCTTAGATTTATCATTAGTTAATCTTAACTCAGTATCTGCCACCACCCCACTGCCTTTTATTCTTGGCTTTAAATATGTTATGAACATAGGTTTAAATCTGTTGATTGTGCACTTTGTCTATTATTTACTAACAGAATTTTTTCTTCTGTCAAATCTTAGGCGTTCACTTGTATTATGTAGGAGGAGAGGTTTACGCAGAGTGTTTGAGCGATACCAGTATTTTCGTACAAAGCAGGAATTGCAACTTCCACCACGGCTTTCACCCTACTACTGTCTGCAAGATCCCCAGTGGCTGCAGCCTAAAGATATTTAACAATCAGGAGTTTGCTCAGCTGCTTGCCCAGTCTGTCAATCATGGCTTTGAGGCTGTATATGAGCTCACAAAGATGTGCACTATTCGCATGAGTTTTGTAAAGGTATGTGTTTTGTGTATGAATTTCTTCTTGACTTTGAATGTGCAATCATATTCAGTGAACATGAACAAACATTTGATGTTGCTCTTCTTTATAGGGTTGGGGAGCTGAATATCACAGGCAGGACGTGACCAGCACCCCTTGCTGGATAGAAGTGCATCTGCATGGTCCTCTTCAGTGGCTGGACAAAGTACTAACACAGATGGGTTCACCTGTGAACCCCATCTCCTCAGTTTCGTAATGATAGGCCCTCCGTGGGCTGGGAAGATCTTTTTATCTGGAAATATTTTTAAATTGTTTTCTTTGCTTTTTAAAGAAATTGAGGTCTTAAGCGCTGAACAGTTTACACTATCTGCAAAAGGGTCAAGAAACTCTAAAGCAGTTGGAACAATGAGGAAAATCAGAGGCACCTCTGCCAGAGGAAGTCTAGGACCCTACTGCTTTAGCAGTTCCTTTTGTGTCTGTTTAAAAATGACACTTGTTTGTGATTTTTCTCTACATTTAGATTATCTGGTAGTTGAATGAAACTTAATCATTTCAAATACCTGTGCATCCTACAGCAGTCAGAATTGCAATCTTTTTGATTCTCTAAGAATCATTGTACTATCTGTGTTGTCTAATCTCTGTTATTACTCTCAAGTAAGACATAGTCTCTCTTATGTTTACTATTAAACTTCACTCACTAAGGTTTCCCTTTTTATAGCTTTTATTGCCTTAAGGCAAATCAAAAAGTTACTGCTTTTAAATAAAGTCTATTTGATTCAATTCAGCTGCATTTGTTAGCTATTGTGTTGGTGATTTTAACAAATCAGTATTTTTTTAGTAGCCTGCATGGATAACTTGAGGGGTTAAGTAAAACTATTATTGTTCTACTTCACCATCTGTTGTATTCATGAAATTCAACCGGGGTTCAGATTAAATCAGCCATAAAGTAAAGTCATGCTTTCATGTGTATATTATTCTTAACATAAGGGTGGAGATTTTTTGGAGATGCCCACATGGACAATATAAATCTGTTATTTGGTGCCCTCAAACGGTAATGTTCTCTGCCAGGCATTAGTTCTAACATGAATCATGGATATTCTAGTTAATGGGATAGTTTACAGTCTGTTGGTTCATCTCCTTCACCTTGCCTGCCTGCTTTTTCCTCTAGTGTTGGCTCCATTTATTTTACTAGGTTAGTAGACTTTTATTAAAAAGGAACATTGGTCTAAGATCTTGACATTGGTCCAACTAGGAAAACGCAACAACACTCGGGCACCACAGACTGAAATGCTCACTGTATTAGAAATGCAAGGATCCAATGCCTCAACACACTCTAGTTTCTGCACTTTGTAGTTTAATATTTTTCTTGTTCAACCACAGCCATTTGTAACAAAATGTTTAATTCCATTTATGCAAGTTGCATGTTTTACAGTGCTACAGGCGCTGATTTTCATTTCTAACAGGGTTTATGTCTTCACAGTTTTATTTTCACGTACATATATAATATGTAATACTAATACATTTATAGACTGCATGGCAAACAACAGATTGGGATCTTCAGTCAGTGTATTTATCCATTGGAGCACTAATGGGTATAAGGCATTAGTATTGTCCAGAATAAATAGGTCCAGATACATGGTGGATATTGAGAATTCAATACTGGCTCATTATCAAAGGTTGCTCAACAAAACAAGGAGAGAAATGGCAGATGTGTCAAGATGGAACTGAAATATGTACTGGGGCTTTTAATTCACTTAAATTATCGATACTGGATAGATATTTTGAGAGACTAAACATCAGCATTGTGGATTG
>JAOUQV010000031.1:10455020-10468193 GCA_028565295.1 Aspidoras spilotus | reverse complement strand
ACCCTTTCGGGCTTAGGACCGGACAATTTAACTTCTCCAATTCACCTAGAATGACGATTTAGCATTTCCAATTTACCCAACATGCATGTCTTTGGCCTGTGGGAGGAAACCGGAGCAAACCCACGCGAAAACGGGGAGAACATGCAAACTCCACACAGAAATTCCCAGGTCGCCCCACACGGGTCCTCTTGCTGTGAGGCCACAGCACTATCCACTGCGCCACCACTTACAGCCAACACTGTTTTCCACAAAAAGACCATCATACTAACAGTCAAACATGCTGGTTAAACTTGTTATGGGACTGCTTGCTGCTGTATGAATTAGATATCTTGGACATTGACAGTGCACAGCTTTAGTCTATAAACAATCAGTTTATCATTTAAGACATTACACATACACATTCCTGTTGAACTGCCGCTTGTGTAGAGATAAACAAACCGATTCCAAAAAATTTGGAAAGAAAAGTACAAACTGTAAATAAAAACGGAATGCAATAATTTACAAATTCCAAAAACTGATATTGTATTCACAAAAGAACATGGACAACATATCAAATGTTAAAAAAGTGAGATTTTGAAATTTCATGCCAAATATTGGCTTATTTGAAATTTCGTAACACCACACGTTTTAAAACAGTTGGGACAGGGCACCAAGAGGCTGGAAAAGTTAAAAGGTACAAACAATTGGAACTCATTGGGTCATTTTGCAAATAGGTCATTAACCTGACTAGTTATTAAAAGAGCATCTCTTAAGTGGCAGTGGCTCTCAGAAGTACAGATGGGAAGAGGATCACCAATCCTCCACTGACAAAGAGCGGAGTGATATCAGAAAGGAGTTTGACAGTGTAAAATTGCAAAGAGTTTGAACCTATCATCATCATCTACAATGCATATCACCATGAAAAGATCTGAAAGAATCTCTGTGCGCACGAGTCAAGGGCGGAAAACCATACCAAACCTTAAACGGCACTGCATCACATACAGGCTTGCATCCGTATTGAGAAATCACAAAACGGGCTCAGAAATATATTTCCAGAGAACATTATCTGTGAACACAATTCACCGTGCCATCCACACCTCTACAATTCAAAGACTAAGCCGTATTTAAACAAGATCCAGAAGCGCAGACATTTTCTCTGGGCCAAGGCTCATTTGAAATGGACTTTGGCAAAGTGGAAAACTGTTCTGTAGTCAGACGAATCAAAATTTGAAGTTCTTTATGGAAATCAGCGACACTGTGTCATTCAGACTAAAGAGGAGAAGGATGGCCCAAGTTGTTATCAGTGCTCAGTTCAGAAGCCTGCATCTCTGATGGTATGGGGTTTCATTAGTGCGTGTCGCATGGGCAGCTTACACATCTGGAAGGATCAATGCTAAAAGGTATATCCAGTTTCTAGAGCAACATAAGTTCCAATCAAGATGACATCTCTTTTAGAGAAGACCTTGAATTTTCCAACAATGCCAAATCACTTACTGCATCAATTACAGCATAATGGCTGCGTAGAAGAAGGGTCCGAGTACTGAATTGGCCAGCCTGCAGTCCAAATAGAAAACATTTGGTGCATCATAAAACGGAAGATATAACAAATAAGACCTTATAGAGTTGAGCAACTAGAATCCTACATTAGAGAAGAATGGCTTAACATTCCTATCCATCAACTTAAGCAACTTGTCTCCTCAGTCCTCGTCATACTGTTGTAAAGAGAAAATGGGATGTCTCACAGTGATAAACATGGCCTTGTCATGTAAAATACATAAAATACAATATCAGTTTTTGACAATTGTAAATTATTGCATTTAGTTTTTATTTACAGTTTGTACCTTTTCCCAACTTTTTTGGAAACAGATTTGGACATAATTTCTGCATATACCACTAAGGTTACAGAAGCACCTTTCCACTCAACCTGTAAATTGGGCACCTGTTTATAACACAACTTGGGTTTTTGAAAAAAAATTACCATGTCTGTGATGGCATGCACTAGCATGCAGAGCTCTTCATGCTGATGATCCTTCCATAGTTGGTCTCGCTCTTCACTTCCTGAAGCTGTCAGGACCTCACCCAAAATCTTCATCTGCCATTCATACTTTTCCAGCTGCGACTGTGTAGCAGAGTCCTTTTCTTCAGATGGGCATTTATCTGGTAAGCAACAGTAACATCAGGTTTAAAACAATTGCATCACAAAAGAATAAAAAGGTCTCTGCATTACCATAAAATACATTACTACTGAACTTCACATACAATTTCTCATGAGTGCCACTGAGTAATTCTGCAAATTGGGATACCAAATATAAGAAGGAGCTGCACAAATGAGATGGCCCAAGCTGATAAACACTGCACACATAGGCAGTGAATGTAGGCTTGTTTGCCAAATGTGTAATGCACTTCATGTTGATGGGGACCTCCTGTCTTGCAGAACTTCCTATTTATATTTCTGTGTCTTTAGTCATGCAGACCTTCTAAGTGTCATTTATGGCTATGTTTCTCACACATGCTCTCACAAAGATCAGTAGAGTCTTGACCTCTGAAAGGTGTAGCCTTTCCTACTTCATGCTAAAACACACGACTATCTTTAATATGGTAAACAAAAAAAGTTTCATGCTAATCTCTATTATTTCATTGTGTACATATTTAAAGTGTGAAAAAGTTGTGCAGGAAACTACTCACCACTACCATCATTAGCACTGCTGATCTCCTTTAGAGGGGCTTCATTATTAGTTAGTTTTTTCTTGAGTGAGGAGACAAAAAAAAGATGCAGTTAACCACACTGAAGCTTACTTACAGAAGTAGCAATGCAGGACCATAATAAACAATTAATAATACACATTTACATTTAATTTAAGGCATTTATCAGACACTTTTATCCAAAGCGACAAACATTGCCTTGCTGTTTACTCTGAACAATACCTTTACCTAATCTGAATAAACTATGATCCAGATACCTTACTAAATTACAATACTAAAATGTTGACCATAGTACTCATAACTAAACTATCAAGTGTAGAGGCCTTGATGGTGCACAAAGAGAGACCAGAGACCAAAATTCTATTGGAACATGTTGCATGCATTAAATAGAAATTAAATGAATATTTGCAAAAAAAAAAACCAAAAGTTTATCCATTTGATCTTGTCTTTGTAATGTATTCAATTGAATATGGGTTGAAAAGAATTTGCAAATCATCATATTCTGTTTTTATTAATGTTTTACAAAACAATCCAACTTCATTGAACATGGGTTGCAATTTCAAGTGACGTTGTGTGGCTTTATTGTCTTTAAATAGGCATTGTGCATTATGGAAGACAATATTTTGTAAGTTCAGGTATGTATAAAAATAGAATTCAGCACATGGTTGTGTACACAAAACCCCACTGTTCCTCAGAGATTGGATACATCCTAAATATGCACAAGAATGAATATATAAATAAATAAATAATATACAAGCACAAGGATAATGGATCTTTTTACAGCTTATACTGGTTTAGCAACAATAGCTTGCATTTGAATGACATAATCGGGTCTCCAGATATCATGCATTCTGTTGCTTAACACATCAGTTGAAAGCCTCAAACCTAGTGTGGTGTTAATCCCATAACACTACAAGATCATGCAGTTAACAATAAACCTGCAATCTGTCTGAACTGTCATTTATAAGACAGTTTGCAAACATAAGTTTCCAAATCATTAACTGTCCATATGTGCCAAGTTAAACTTCTCTTGTACATTACAAAGTGACTGAATAATCGCAGTGTTTTTTTGAGATGAGTGATAAATCTTGATGTTGTTGTTGATGTCTTGCATCATTTATTATGTTGTGGTATATTTTGCACATGCCTGGTCACCTATTGTGAAGGCAGTAAAACCGCTTTCTAAGCGCCAAACTGAGCCTTCAGGCAGACTGTTCTGTTTATTCGTCTACCCTGCAATTGTTAACCACACCCCTAATTCTAACCTATGAAACCAGCTATTTTGAAACTCAAATTCCAAACAAATTGTTTCTCCCTTCTGTTTTCCATTCAAAACCAAGCCCTCTCTCATGTCAGAGTACAGAAGGTAAGAGATGGATCTTAAGAATTAAACCAAATTAAAATTCCTTATTGGAACACTCCAGAATGATAGGATATCGGGGCAAGACTTGGTTATTAAGTTACCCAGGGGAATATTATATTACAACACATTAAAAAGTACTGTCTAAACTATATGGCCAAAGGACTGTAACCATCACACTCATACACAGTATACAGCTGAAACATTAAAACTGCCCACAAAATATTGTGTAGGCAGTCTCCTTGTGCCATCAAATCAGTTCTGACATGTCAAGACATGGACTGCATTAGACCTGTGTGTTTTGGTATCTGACAGATCTACGCCATTAGCAGCAGATCCTTTAAATCATGCAAGTTCTAAGTTTGGACCTTTTTGGATTAGAATGGTTTGTCAAGTACATTCCACAAACGTTTGCTCGGCTTGAGATCTGTGTAATTTGGAAGCCAATTCAATACCATTTGTCATGTTTCTCAACAACGGCCATCTACATAATAAAAAATGGTGCTGTGGTCTCCTATATGTCGCATGAAAATTTTCAGCATTTTACAATACAATAAAAAGGTCACAAGAATCGATACTTAAATGCCAAATTAATTACAACATTTTAAAATGATTTGGTTCTTGTTTTTTTTTTCAGAAAGCTTCACAAAATTTATAGACAAGAGTTAGGGCAAGGCCAAGTTTACCACTGTGAGACATCCCCTTTTCTCTTAACAGTCTTTAAACCTCTGGGAACTGAGGAGACAAGTTGCTTAAGTTGAATTGTTAACCCATTCTTGTGCAATGTAGGATTCTAGCTGCTCAACAGTCTTATGTCTTTTTTGACGTATCTTCTGTTTTATGATACGGCAAATGTTTCAGGTCTTCCCTGAAAGATATGTCATCTGGGTGGGAGAATTTGTTCCAGAACCTGGATATACCTTACAGCATTTGTGGTGTCCTTCCAGATGTGTAAGCTGCCCATGCCACACACACTAATGCAACCCCATTCCATCAGAGATGCAGGCTTCTGAACTGAGCACCGATAACAACTTGGGTCATTCTTCTCCTTTTTAGTCTGAATGACACACAGAACAGTTTTGTACTTTGCCACAGTCCATTTTAAATGAGCCTTGGCCCAGAGAAGAAGTCTGCACTTCTGGA
Organism: Aspidoras spilotus; assembly: GCA_028565295.1. NCBI lineage: Eukaryota > Metazoa > Chordata > Actinopteri > Siluriformes > Callichthyidae > Aspidoras > Aspidoras spilotus. The sequence goes on along the minus strand of JAOUQV010000031.1, from coordinate 10,463,008 downwards.
TCTCGTTTAGATAAGGCTTCTTTTTTGAACTATAGAGTTTAAGCTGGAAACAGTGGATGGCACGGTGAATTGTGTTCACAGATAATGTTCTCTGGAAATATTCCTGTGATTTTCTACATAAAAACATGCCTGTAGGTGATGCAGTGCCGTCTAAGGGTCCGAAGATCACGGGCACCCAGTATGGTTTACGGCCTTGACCCTTACGCTCAGATATTCCTCAAGATTCAATAAATCTTTTGATGATTATGCACTGTAGATATGTTTAAACTCTTTGCAGTTTTACTTTGCCCAAGAGTTGGTGATCCTCTGAGATATATGGGATATTTACTTCTGAAAGCCACTTCAAGATGCTCTTTTTGTAGTCATGTTGTTGGCCTATTGTCAATTGGTACTTCAGCTGTTTCTTTTTTGTACCTTTAACTTTTCCAGCCTCTTTTTTCTTGTCCGGATTTTGAGATGCGTTGCAGTCACCAAATTTCAAAGGAGCCAATATTTGGCATAAAATTTTAAAATGTCTCACTTTCCACATCTGATATGTTGTCTATGTTCTATTGTGAATACAATATCAGTTTTTGACATTTGTAAATTATTGCATTTCATTTTTATTTATAGTCTTATTCACTGGGCTATTTTTTATTTATTTTTCATATTTCATACAGATGGGTGCTGCAATACAATACCAAAATCTAAACACTATATATATTTATATGCTGAAATATTGTACATCAATGTTACTGGTTTATTTTGTGTCGTGGTATCACAATTAGTATTAAGAATAGTAGCATTTTAGTGGTACTAGTACAGACTACTAAAAATCTGGTATTGTGACAAAAAATTGGTTTTGGGTACAGAATTATTTAGCTACTAAAACGTATGATAACCACAATATAAACTACTTTATTAAGATATGTCAGGCTCAAAAAATTGTATTCAAATAACTTCCATGCCATAAACCTTTATTTAAAGGTTTAATATTAAATATTTACACACTGAAATACAGTACATCATCTTAAAAATCCAAAAGGGAACACTCCCCCGGTCTTTTCAAATAATTTGTGGACCAACTGTGAATCTTTAAAACTTCTCAAGGCCATTGCTGTCTGTAGGTAATTTAAAGTTCTGAAACCTTGGTGTCAAAGCTTAAAAAAGATATGCATAACCAAGATACAGTATGCATTGTTCTCGCACCATCATTTCTCACCATGCAAGATGTTTCACATATGGACACTTCTGCAAAGATCGGTGAGGAAAAATTTTGCTCTTATTTCTGTTTGTACACCCTATATGCGAATTTATACTTTTATCCATATCAGAATTTCTGGTTTGCAGTTTACATAACACGTTCATGTGAAATTCAAACTTGGATCGGGAATGTAAGTTAAGGAATCATCTATCAAGAAGAGCCAAGTCTGAACTCTTGACAAGGCTGGCAGCAAACTCAAGTGTTCCATGAGGCCATCTGTCAGAAACAAGTGAAGCATTTAAAAAGCTAAAACCACAACTCTGATTATGTAATCAAATCACATCCAAAACAAGTCTAACGCTAACAAACCAGGCCACATTTGTTAAATGGTTTAAGGTGGGCTGTAAAATACATTAGGTGAAACCTGTTACTGATTGTGCCTTGTTTTAGGAAAGTTCTGAATGAGACTGTAAGTGGGATACTCTAATGCTCTCTACATGGAGAATTTCACACTTTTCCAGTTGGCCATGTCAACCACACACCCGGCTTGTAAAAGCTTTTCAAAGCATGGCTTGTCTGGCGAGTTTATGCTGCGGTCAACTAAGCTTCAAGCTTTGATTTCTGTACAGATTAAACCTCAACTGTTACAACAGGATTTGAACACTAGGAGGAATCTGTAACTCAACCACAACACACAGCTGGGTTTCCGGGCTTAAATTAAAACAAAACCAAATTGTGACACTCAAATGAACAAGCCTGTAAACAGGGATAGAACGAAAGGAGAAACAAAAAACACATGCTGCTGATGAACTTGGTCACTTTGTTTACACATCATGTTAAAACTTGTACAGATTTAGAAACAGAGAGCAAATCTTACACAAATCCTGGAACAACCTTGAAAAGCAGCAGCAATAATCAAAACCTTCGTAAACTTCTGATAAATCACAATAATAAACAATTCTGTGTTACTTTTACAACCCCCCCCCCAAATATAAAACCTAGGGACAATAAACGGTAAGAAGAATGCAGTTATTTTGCAAACCATTAAACAATGGAACATAGAACACACATCACAAATAAAAAAATACAGAGTTGGGACATGGGCATCAAACAACTGGAAATGTGTAGAGGTACAAATAAAAAAAAGCTGGAAGAAAATATATAAACAGGTTACTCTGCCTTGCATATGTCAGCAGAAGCACGATAAACCACCCACACAACACATCACTAAAGCAGCAGCAGAAGCAGAAGGCAGGTGCTGAACTTGCCGGGCCTTTCACTGATAAAAAAAAAAACTATTTGGTGCACCATGAAATAAAGATTTGTAAAGAAAAATCCAGCTAAAGCTTCATCAATTGGTTTTCTTATTTACTAGATATTTTAAAAACTAAAAAAAAAGAGAAGATATTGCTTAAAGGTAAAACATAGCCTTGTCCCAACTTTTAGAAATGTACTGCTACAATCAAATTAATTTATAATGGTAAATTCCACAACGTTTCCTGTGTGTTCTATAACAGAAGACAATATGGCTTCATGATATTTGCAAATCATTACGTTCTGTTTTATTAAGAAAAATAGATAAGTGTAGAAACGGGACTAGTAGTAGTATCTGAAAACCTGTAGGGTTTGTACATAGCCTCGGAAATAGTGGAACAGAAAAGTGGTAGTTTAATGCTGAGATGAGGAGAAACTTCTGAGCACAACATGAACCCTAATTGAAATTCTTTAAGCACAATGCCGATTATTAAACCCCAGACAAATATATTCCGTTGTATAACTCTGAGTTTTTACATTATTAAATAAAATAAACACACACACACACACACACACGACAAGGTCGGTTTAACATGAGCATTTCCACACGGACTGCTAGGTGTTTTGAGAAAGGAAGTAACCCAGCGGCTTAAGAACAACTAATTTCCACTTTAGTGTGCTGTATAGTAGGTGGACGCCGCTTAAACAGAGCATTCCATTCAAACTTTGCTCCGATACCAAAGTGAAATGTGTTACGTACCTTTTTACGGCGGATGTGGACACATACTTTGCTATTGTGACAGCCCATGCCTCCTATCGCCTCTGTGCAGTGTGTAAGGAGAGACAGACAACTACCAGAGTCACCTCGAGATCAAAATAGTGCAGTCGCACGGGCTCACCTCACACAGCAGTGAACGCGCAGGGCGGCGACGCGCCACAGTTTAATGATCTGCATTAACCCAGTAAAACCCCGAACACATCAACGGAAGTACAGCAAACAACTATTTCTAGTCTACTCCAACACGAACTAAGCTAACATGTTAGAAAACGCTGCTTCTTCAAAACAAATCTAAAAGCGGCAACAGAGACTGTGTGATATTTGAATTTTACCGTAATTACCGATATAGAGTGTCATGACAAACTTTAAAAGAAGCCGTATCAGTAATTATTCCAGCTACTTTTCAAACATATTTACGAATGATTTCCCACACGATACTGACCTGAACTTATCTTTAAATTGAGACGTCTGATTAAAAGCTGTTTACATTTTAGTCACGTTCGATAAATATGTATCATGATTATTTCCAGATGCAGACGTTTTATTTTGATTAATTCCCACCCATAACCCAATCGGGGTGCGCGGTCAAAACATTTTAATCATAATAAATAAGTCGTCTTATTCTATTTCGTTGAATTAAACTGCATGAATGTTTATTTCATTTCCAGTGTGAGAATGAAAAGTTACAGTAAGACACTATACTTTTGCTTCGTCATACCATGATCTATTTGTGGCCTCTTGGTTTGCTTATTTGGCTTATATTAAGCATCAGTGTGATAGCCTACCTCTGCTCAGGGCCATCTAGGGAATTTGAAACACTTTCATTTTTGACAAAATACATTCTATTTATAGTGCACGTCACTAATCTGACAAAAACACAGTTGTTACTGTGTGTGAGTAATAGAACTTTCCAAGGCCTAGCAGCTGTAAAGTCTCAGTTAACAGGAGGCCCTGCGTCCATTGGGTGATATAACAAATTGACAAGCCATCAGATAAATCAGTTTACACTGCTGTGTGCAGAAATAACAACACTGACACTGCAGTGACATAAAGCAGATTGTTTTCACACTTGTATAAGCCAAAGATAAAAGCTAATTTTACATAGGGTCATTTAAAATGAAAAGCTTTAACTCATTTTTGCTAGGACCAGTGCATTGCTGAGGTAAACACACAGACATTATAATGCATAATATGGATTTATGCAAAATAAAATATAAAAGTACAAGTTATTGATTTCACTAAGGGATGCCCAATAAACAATATTCATCTCACACTGCATGACTAGTGGTGTTTCAGATGCATATTTTTTAAAGTTCCAAAAACATTAAAATACTCAAAAACAAGTTAAAGTCCTGCATGAAAAACCTAAAGTATAGACAGAGGTGGCACAATTAACATGCCTGGTAACACCACCATCAAGCTATGACTGATGAGGCCTTGGTCTGGCCAGTAGCCAAATATAAATGTGAAGTCTAGACACTGAAGACAGAAGAATAAAAATGTATTTAGTCTTTTGAGCCTTCAGAACTTGTTAATTTATCTTGTGAACAAAAATGATTACCACTGGGCAAGTTTACAAGATGGCCATAACAGAAAAGGACTTACTGAACAACATTAAATCCCACAAGCTATTCTACTCTGGTCATGTTATGAGGCTCCCACATAACAATATTGATGTAACTGTAATAATAGTACATGTGTGGGAATCAGACGACGTGGAAGAAAGAAAATAACCTGGATGGACAACTTATATTAAGAATTGAATTATTAGGAGCCATGACAGTGCAATTGACACGAGCAGAAGTTCTTGGCGATTGCTGACTCATCTACGCAGCCAGCCAACGTGAGGCAATTTCTCTAAATGTTTTAATGTTCTTTCTTTTAAAAACTCAATTTTAATGTATGCATAATTTGTTAATGTAAATCACTTTGAATTACTTCTGTGTACCAAAGGTGCTATATAAATAAAGTTGCCTTGCCTTAAAATATCAGTGAAAACTAAAAACACACAGACATGTAATAAATTAACATGTTAAAGTACTACTAATATTTTATCAATTCAAAGGAGTCATCTCCCATTTAACTTTATTATAAAAAATCCAAACACGAGCAGCTGAAAGCAGTGATACTAACTATGCTGGTGAAGATCCATCTGCAGCTTAAATAATTGTATCAATATCATCATACTTCAATTATTCATTTATTTCTTATGTTTAATCCACAGGTCAGCCAGTGCCCACCCAGCAACTCTGGGTGCAAGGGCAAGAACAACCATTAACAGGGCGCCAATCCATTGTAAGGCACACACATACACAGTAACACACTAAGGGCCACTTTATATACACCAATTAACCTAAAGCACATCTTTGGAATGCTGGAGGAAACCAGAGAACCCAGAGAAAATCAAAGGGAAAACATGCAAACTCCAGAGATCAAACCCTGGTCTTCTCGCTGTGAGACGACAGCCCTACCCACTGCACCATAATGCCCTTACGAGAATGATATACACAATTACAGGTTAGAAATTTCATTTAATATAGAAAATATTCAATTCTTGTATTGTGACCTTTAAATAATGCAGCTAGTAATAGCAACAGCTGGTTGATAGTGTATACACAAATTGATCTTGTAGAGCACCTATGTACGATATAGTCATGTCATTTCATGCCATACACAGTCATCGCCTTGCAATGGTTGGCTGCACAGATGAGTCAGCTATCACCAAGACCCTTTGCGTGTGTTGATTGTAGTGTCCTGGCTACTGATAATTAAGTTCACATTGTAAAATTGTCCAGCCTGGTTATTTTCTTTCTTTCACGTCGTCTGATTCCCACACGTTATTACTCTTCCATCAATACTGTCATGTGGGAGCCTCACAACATGACCATAGTAAAATAACTTGTGGAATTGTGTTCAAATGTTGTTCAGTAACTTCTTTTCTGTTAAGGCCATATTGTAAACTTGCTCACTGGTAATCATCTAAAAGTCCTGGATGCACTTGTTCTCCAAACACTGAATACGTTTTTCTTCTTCTGTCTTCAGTGTCTATGCTTCACATCCATATTTGGCTACTGGTCACACCAAGGCCTCATCAGTCATAGCTTGGTGGTGGTGTTACCAGGCATGTTTGTCTATATCTCTGTCAATTTTATCATCAGCGCCAGGCCCATTGCCATTCCTGACCTCACTTCACCAGAACAAAGCACAGCATTTGTTACTCTGCAGTCCACTTGTTTCAAAGTGTGACCCTGGTTAAGTTTAAGCATGAGTTTTCATACAGTGTGTGACTACTGAATTATATCCATGAGGAATGTACAAACCCAATTCCAAAAAAGTTGGGACAAACTGTATATAAAAACGTAATGAAATCATTTACAAATGTCAAAAATTGATATTTTATTCACAATAGAACATAGACAACATATCAAATGTCGAAAGTGAGACATTTTAAAATTTCATTCCAAATATTGACTCATTTGAAAATTTGTGACAGCAACACATCTTAAAAAAGTTGGAACGGGGCAATAAATATTTAGACTTGTATAAATGGAATCAATGCTGGGAATTATTTTTTTTCTTAGGTAGGAATTCTATTATTATTTCCCAGTGTTATTTCCCAGTTTTGTCAGTGCAGAATTAAGGGAAAGTGTTTTGTCTCTATCTATCGTTTGTATCGCTTTAGATAACGGGCAATTTCCTTATTTTCAATAATGAAGCCATGTATAATCTGCCAAAACTGATGTAAATAACTGTCAAAATATGATTTGTATATTAATATAAAGCACAGCCTTATAATGAGTTGCTTAATTCCACCATTCTGATGTTCAGGAAGTAACCTACACACACTTAAAACCACTTAACCTACTGAAATTGTCCCAGAGAGGCACTGTATTTTTCTTTAACTTAGATAAAAAATAGTGAAATAAAAAAAATAATTTTGTAGTAGAGATTATACAGCGAATATTGTGCAAACATTAGTGTTTTTGTTGTAATGACACCTAGCGTCAAAAAAGGAATCATCTGTCAAACAGAGTATATCAGACACATTCTGAAATATGACACACAAAGGCGCGTGTGTAAATCCTTTAACATAGTGTAATCAATATAAAAGACAGATTATGGGAAACGAATTAAGTTTGGTAAAAAAAAAAATTGAGAGTTGGCCTGAGAATTTCTTCTTTAGAGAGCACACGTAGGGGCAGTCGTAGGCTTGTGGTTAAGGAACCAGCCTTGCAACCGGAAGGTCCCAGGTTCGATTCCAAGTAGCGACAAGTCATAGCTGAAGTGCCCTTGGGCAAGGCACCTAACCCTCAGTTGCTCCGAGAGCGCTGTGCTGGCTGCTCACTGCTCCGGGCACATGTGCTCACTTCACCTGTGTATGTGTACCTGTGTTTCACTGCACGGATGGGTTAAATGCAGAGGACCAATTCCTCTGTGTGCAAAACATAGTGGCAAAAATGTATCACTTTCACACACAGTACATATAGTGCAGTACTGTATAATGATGTGTCTATGACAATTTTATGATTATTATTGGATAAATTCATCAGCTTTTGACTTCTTTTTATTAGGAGTTGCCACCAAGAGTCACTTGCATTGCTGATTTTAACACGTTTTATGCTGGATGCACTTGTTCATTACGCAAACTTCACCTGGGTTTAAGTCCAGACTATTTAGCATCTCCAATCCACCTAGCATGCATGACCATAGACTGTGGTTGGAAACTGGTGCATCCAGATGAAACTCACACAAACACGTGAACAGAAACTACAC
>JAOUQV010000031.1:10411720-10428960 GCA_028565295.1 Aspidoras spilotus | reverse complement strand
ATATCAGTTTGTGACTGTGGTGCAAGAGGAAATGGCTGTCCAACTTAATATTTGCATAACAGAAGAGCAGTGTGGAGGGTGTGTCTGGTGAGAGATTTATTTTAGAAAAAATAAAAGCTTGTCAAATGATCAAATAAATGTATTAATAAACAAGAAGATTATTTAAAAATTATATATTCCTTTTTTCAGAAAGTTGATTTAAATAGGACAGCATGATGGTGCAGTGTGTAGTGCTGTCGTCTCACAAGAACGACTGTGAGGAATTTTCATGTTGTCCCCATGCGGTGTTGGTTTTCTTTGGGTGTTATGGCTTCCTTCCTCGTTCTAAAGACATGTATGTTAGTTTAATTGGTGTCCCTTAATGTCCCTTAATGTGTGAATGTGTGTGTGACTGTGTGTGTTTGTTCTCTACGATGGATTGGTGCCCTGTTTGGGGTTGTTCTTGCCCTTGTCTGGTGTGCATCAACTTGCCGGGTGTGCATCCACACAATCCTCTGTGGATTAAGTGGATAGAAATAAATGAATGAATGATTTAAACAAATTCCTCAGCCAGCGTGCAGATATTTTCTCACTCAACGGCTAATATACATGGTGAATTCGGGCAATCTTTAATATTTTTATTAGCTTCAGATGTGCTCTAACATATGCTTTGCCCATTTTGGTGATTTCACCCGCTTGAGGTCATGTGATTTAAATTACATTCATGCATTTGTACTAAACCTATAGTAAAAGTTTTTGTTCATAAACATACACCTTTATCTTTCTTGTCTTTTCAGATCTGAGGGTCCATGAGGAGCCAATGAGAATGGCCTTGATAAACAGGGCTAAACTGTTCAGCCTTCTAGCAGTGCTACTGCACATATCCCAATGTCAGGGAAGCCTTGAAAAGAACAGTTCTCCTCTGAGGTTCACTCACCATTTATATAATGCCACCATTAATGAGAACTCTGCCCCTCAGACCTATGTAGAGAGTTTGGTACGAATGGGCATTGTAGTGTCTGATAATTTGTGGAACATAACATACAAGATTGTCGCTGGCAATGAAGATGGCATTTTTAAAGCAGAAGAGTTAACCATAGGGGATTTCAGTTTTTTGAGAATAGCGACTGGCAGTGGCAACTCTCTCTCTCCTGTACTGCTCAACCGTGAAGTACGAGATGCCTACACACTGACTGTTGAAGCTACAGAGAGTACCTATGAGTACCAGTCCAGAACAAAAGTACTGATCCAGGTGCTTGATAAAAATGATTTAAAGCCCCTCTTCTATCCTATGTCTTACAATGTGGTAATCAGAGAGGACTCTCCAGTGAGGTCAAGCGTAGTGAGAGTAAGCGCTACTGATGCTGATATCGGTAGCAATGCTGAGTTTTATTTCTCATTTACCACTAGATCACATACATTTGCTGTGGATCCTTTCACTGGCACTGTCACACTTATTAAAAGGTTAAATGCCAGTCAGAGAGACAGATATGATCTCACAATTTTGGCTGAGGACAGATCGAAGAAAATGTCTGGTGTCCAGAAGTTTGGAAATGTTGCAACAGTAGTTATAAACGTTGAAAAGGTCACTGACAATTTTACTCTTATATCACCTCTGATCCCAGAAGCTCCTCAAGTGAATGATGAAAAAATAAGTGTGAACATCAAGCTCGCGCCCCATGTAAAGGAACGAGCTGCCACTTTAAGTATAGTTGCAGGAGATCCAGAGAAATATTTTGAAATTATTCCATCTGCATTCCAGGGCAATGACTTTCAACTGGTCTCAATAAAACGGATTAACTGGGCAGAGAACATACTTGGATTCAATGTCTCCCTCCAGGCAAAAGACAGCAGTAATCCGCTTTTGCTCACACCAATTAAGGAAATTCAAATTCAACCCCTCCAGTTTACCTCAACATTTGAGAAGAAAATTTATCACGTAACTATTAGTGAATTTTCCCCACCAAAAACCCACGTAATTAAAATGTCCATCCAATCACATTTATCAAATGTCACCTACCATATCAAAAACAACAGGGATAGCCACAAATTTAAAATTAATCCTAAAACTGGCATTATTGTCACTTCTGAGCATCTGGATTATGAAAAGAAATCTCATTATGAGTTTGATGTCAGAGTCACTCCTGGTGAAACAGAAGCTCACGTTATTGTTGATGTAACTGATGAGAATGACAACGCGCCTGCATTCACTTCACCCTCATATCATGCCAGTGTGCAAGAAAATGTTCCAATAGGAACTAGCGTCCTAAGTGTCACTGCTATTGATTTAGACAGGGACAATAATGGCTTTGTCACCTACACAATTGCAAACACAGCTCCACAGCCATTTGTCATAGATCCATTAACAGGAGTCATTTCTACCTCTGAAGAGCTTGACTATGAGCTAATGAAAAGGTGGTACCATCTCAGGGTCTGGGCTTCTGACTCTGGAAGTCCTTATAGCCACGTCAGCGAGTGTGCTGTCACCATCAACATGATGAACATCAATGACAATGTTCCACTTTTTGAAAGAGTCAAGTGCAACATCTCCATACCACAAGATTTCAAGGTTGGAAAGAGCATTGTTGATATTTTTGCTGTTGATTATGATGAGCTAGAGCAAATACATTACAGAATTCAGGCAGGAAATGAGAATAAATTTTTTGCCATTGATGCTATTAATGGCACAATTATGCTAGCTCAACCCATCCCTAATGAGATTGTACTAGCTAATCGACCTTCATTTACACTAAAAATAACAGCAACCGATGGAAAATATAGCACTGAGTCCACTACAGTTACTGTACAAATAAAAGACAAAGGAAAGGAATTTACAAGACACTGTATGGAAACTGGAGTGTCCAGGCATTTGACAGAAAAGCTCATTGAATCAATAAAGCCAGTTCTTTCCACTCAAGAAGAAGAGACCTTCTCTGATCTCCATATCATCAATCATCATTCTCCAAAGTTTGCTACTTTCATTCCAAGCTCCATTGATATCAGGGAAGACTTTACTCTCAATGTGTCTATAATAAACTTTAAGGCAACCGATGATGACAGCGGCTTTAATGGAAAGCTTATCTATGCAATTTCCAGTGGAAATGAAGATGCATGTTTCACAATTGATATGAATACAGGAGAACTGAAGATTTTATGTGCACTAGACCGGGAAACAAAACAATTCTATATTTTGAACATAACTGTTTATGACTTAGGAACTCCACAAATATGTGCTTGGAAGTTGCTTGCTGTCAATGTCCTGGATGTAAATGACAATCCACCATTATTTTCTCGACCAAGATATGTTCTGAGCATCCCTGAAAACACAGAGATTGACAAAAGCATATTTAAAGTGAATGCTGTGGATTATGACCAAGACGACAATGGAATTATCAAATATTCTTTGTTAACATTTACCAACTTGTTCAAAGTTGATGAAATCTCTGGGGATGTGAGCGTAAAAGGGATTTTGGACAGAGAGATCTTCTCCAGATATGACTTAAAGATTGAGGCCAGGGATGCAGCGAAAGAGGACCCTCAACTTATCTCAATAGCAGATTTAGCTGTAGTCCTTGAGGATATAAATGATAATCCTCCTGTGTTTGTACCTAAGGTCTACAGGATTAAAGTTCCTGAGGATGCCCCTCCAGGTACAATGTTGTTATGGGTTGAAAGCTATGACTTAGATTTGGGAAGTGGAGGCACTGTAAGCTATAATCTGAAGAATGGTGAAGGAGGCACTTTTTTCTTGGACACCGTCACAGGTTTACTTACACTTGAGAAAGAACTAGACTTTGAGAGAAGACAGTTTTATAATTTAACAGTTCGTGCTGTGGATCATGGTAAACCCAGGTCCTTGTCATCCTCATGCTTTATAGAAGTGGAAGTGCTGGATGTCAATGAAAATTTAAACAATCCAGTTTTTGGCTCATTTGTACATAATACATCAGTTATGGAAGATGCCAAAATAGGAACATCGGTTCTGACTGTGAGAGCAGTGGATAAAGATCTGGGCAAAGATGGAGTCGTTAGATACCGCATTTATGATGGGACAGGACTTGGAGTCTTTATCATTGATGAAGAAACAGGTACACTACATATATTCCTGACTAATGCTATATTCATAATGGTATAGTAGTACAGGTTTGCACTGCCTTCCTTTATAAATCACAGCAGTTTGTCATTGATTCATATTTTGAATTGATAAAAAACATGCCTTATATTTAACTATGTATAATTACATTTTATTGTGTAATGTCCACAAGACAAGTTAAGCCCTGATGGCTGTGCTACCAAGAAAGTCACAAGACTTTCTTGTATCAGAAAAATGACTACAACAGCCTTATTACTAACACTGGAAACTCGATTCACATTATTGTTCAATATTACTGGTATATATTATATAATCATCTCAGAATTTCATTATATCAATATTTATATGTTTTGTTCCTAACTGTTATGGCCAGTTAACTATTACTTTAAAACTATTACTAGTCAAAGCGCGTCGGCCAAATTCCGTAAATGTATGTGTATATAAAATCTGAGTTATTGTAAAGAATCTGATTCTACATAAATATTCTTTTAAATACACCATAATACATGAATTGAAAATTCTTTATGACCCTTTGTTACAGGAGTGATTCAGTTGGCAGACACACTAGACAGGGAGACTGTATCGCATTACTGGCTGACTGTATATGCTGATGATCTGGGCACTGTTCCTCTGATGGCCTGGACTGAGGTCTATATTGAAGTTTTGGATATCAATGACAATCCTCCGGAGTTGTCCCAACCTATCTACTTCGCTACCATCCAAGAAAATTTGCCCAAAGACAAAACTGTGTTGAAAGTGGATGCCACAGATGTGGACAAGTCATCTGAGGGAAAGATAACCTTCCAAATACCAGATTCTCAGCGGACATATTTTAACATTAATTCAAAAACAGGTACTGCCTGACTAAAATGATCTACTGATTTATTAATTGCAAAATGTAATTAATTTATTGTAATGTAATTGCAATGATGAGTATAAAAGTTGTGTTTTCTGATGTGTGACGTATAGTTTATTGGATGCTCTGAAAACTATTTGAGCAGAAAATTACCTGAAGCCTTTGACAGTTCAAACAAGTTCAGGCACAAGCTAGGTGTAACCAAGGTGTGCTGGAAGGAGAACATAGCCTTTATAATAAATAATTACAGCATGTAAAATGCTATTATTCTATGGAAACTTTAATGCAATTCCCTGGAGCATGCCAAAAGTGTCGAAAACACCTTATCTATAGCCTTTGATTACAACCAAGCTAAGTCAGGGTCTTTGAAGTGTGTCTCAAAAATTAGAACAACTTTAACCAAGATCACAAGCTTATACTTGTCTGTTCACAGCTTCTCATTTCTTTGTTGCTTCATGAGCTCCACCCCAGGCTAAACAAGACCATGCACAACACACTCCATCCTGCAAAAAAAGGACATTACAAAAGTATATTGCATGTCAGGGAAGATCCAAATCACAGACTTCTGGGCTGGTTATGACAGCTTTTTTGTGTGCTGGCTGATAATTTTTGAGCAATCTGTATAGCATCATTCTACTTTGAAGCATTGTGTATCAGTCAAAACACTCATTTTAAAGTTAAGATTTGAAATTGACTAGAGAAAATGTCAGACAGTTCTTAATCACTTCTCACAAGACCAAAGGATTACTAATTATAAATATCTTAAAGAAAGATGTTATGTCTGAAGACAAGCTGACACAAAATACACATTAGAAAACCGACCGTTATAGATTTAACTGCTTTCTTGTAGTGATCTTTTCTTGATTCCGATGGAATTAAATATATCAATAGCTCCATGTTAGAACAGGGCCTAGATGACTCATATCAAGAAAGATCAGCATGACGAAGCCAACTGTTTTAACGGCTTAGCGTAGCAAAATCTGCTCATTTAACATAACAATAATACATGGAATTGCCAAAGACGTAACAAATCTGGGGTGGATTGCGATTAAAGCCTCATCTTGCAACTGATTTAAATATTGTGTACTGGTATAAAATTGATACTTCAAATAAATTGTGTATCTGAATTACATATTTGCTTGCATTCCTGAACATTTTCCAGATTCTTTGTGTGACAAAGCAGAAGTTGTTTTCCAGGTGAATAGTAATGCCTAAACCATGCTTTCTAAAATAACACTTGCCTAAATACAGAGTAGTGAAAAGCCCAGCAGGGTTTCTTTAGGGTGCTGTAAAAGCAGATGCGCCCTGCTGGTATCTGCTCGTCAGTCTTGTAGAAATCACAGCATGACATGTTTACATGTTAAAATGCTAATAAACTACTAGTCACTGTTCATTTTTGTTCCTGTGCCACCTACTCTCAATGAAATATTATCAGTGCAGTCATGAAATACTTCTCACATGAAAATACATGCCCGGCTCTTGTTGGAACCCCTTTGATTTTCTGCCAACATCATAAATAATGAAAGTTTCTTTAACAGCTAAATAAAGACTGCTTTTTTGACAACCGCAATAACTTTCACCAGAAGAGCTAGAGAAAGACTTAAAGGAAAACTGTAGGAAGTGAGAGTAAAACCATTTTAAGGGCTACAAACAGGTGTGCCTTCTGCCTAAGTGCCATGTTATTCATTAGACTATCTCCTTTTTCCCCTGCCTGTGTTTGCATAGGAGTAATCAGCACTATCACAGCCCTTGATCGGGAACAAAAAGCAGAGCACATTATTGAGGTAAGTTGCCTACTTCATTTTCTATCTACAATTTTCACTTATTGTGTCACCTAATTGATTATGTCTCTTGTTGTTCTTATAAATTAGCTTATAAGCTTATAAATGATTCAGAATTGGTAACACAAGCGTTATCCACACTGTGTAGAATTGATCTTCCACTCTCTATCAGACATGATGCTTCATCATCATCTGGACAACGCACATATTAAGTCATCTGAAGTCATAAAATAATAATTTATCTGTTGTTCGCTGGCTGTTTAATTCCCAATTTTGGTTGTTTGATTTCTAAAATTAGTAAAACATTGACACTCCTTTTGCCAATTTTGCTCTCCTGTAAAATAAATGTTACAGAGCATTGAATGATAAGCAGACTGAGTAATCATCTGTCATCTAAGCTAAGTAAATATGACATTTAGATTTAATTCTGGCTGTGATTAATAACACAACTGATAGTTTTAAATGCATGTCAGTGATTCAATATTGACCCCAAATGGCATTTTATGGTTAATTTAGTGAATTTATTGAATACATCAAACTGTCAGTTAATGAACCTTGAATAATACAGTACATTCTCTTCACTGTAGTCGGTAATGTGTAAGAGTATCCTTCCCATACACACAAATCCCGCAAAAGTGTCTAAAGAGAACCTAAGCCCTACTTACACCTTTAATAAGCTAAGAATAAGCTTGTTAGCTAATAGGACCTAAATGGATAATTGTATTTAGTTATATTAAATATGATAAATAGCCTTGTTGCTTTTCAATCTAATTATTGGTGTTTTTCCTGTTTGTATAGGTGATTGCCTTGGATAATGGATCTCCTCCCTTGCACTCCACATCCATAGTGGTGATCCGGGTACTGGATGAGAATGATAATAGCCCTCACTTCACTCACAAGCATTTTGATGTCAAAATGCCAGAATGCCAGAATAAAACATTTTCCCAAGAAGTCTACAGGATGATTGCATGGGATAAAGATGAGGAGCAAAACAGCCAGATCACCTACAGTCTGGAAGATAGCATAGAGGGGCGTTATAAGATCCACCCCACCACAGGAGTAGTAACTGCCATTGGAGAGTTTGCACGGGGCAGCTACAACATCTTAACGGTACAAAATAACAGTAATTAATTATTCATAATATTGTTGTTAAGGTTTTCTTGCACACATTTTAAAACAAGGTGTGTTTAGCATACTTAATTACTTCATTTAACATTACAATATTCCTTTCAGATAAAAGCTACTGATCATGGCAGTCCTGCAAGGATGTCCAAGGCACGTCTGGATGTTGAATGGCTGCCACAACCAGAACCTAGTATGGAGTCTCTGGCTTTTGATGAAGCCCACTACAATTTTGCTGTCATGGAGTCAGATGCTGTCACTCAATTGGTGGGAATCATCAGCACTGAGATCACCCAGAGCTTCCTGTGGTTCAACATAGTAGGTAAGTACACTTCATTGTCTCATTGTTCATGTCTTGTATTTTTGCAAACTTTAGCAACTACAAACAAGACAGCATGGCAAGTATAGAGTAATCTAGGTTAATATTAACATGTCTTTCTGACAGCTGGCAAGGTTAAGACAATGATGTTGTTGCAGCATATTTGGTTAGTGTACATGGCACATGATTCATGGGTGGTTAATCCTTTGCTATTTCTATGTGCAGTTTACATGCTCTCTCTGTGATTGGTTCTCTGTGTACACCAGATTCCTTTTCCACTCCAAAACTGTGTATGTTAGGTGAATTGGAGAAACAGAATCCCCCAACCGCCGAGTTGTTTAAGATGAATGTATCCTTGAGTTTGTCTTGAATAACACCTTGAGTATGTTCAGTGTAAATGTGTTTAATGACTTAACATGACTTATTTGGTGTTTTAATAACGGTCATTAGTTATGACATTTAGTAAATAGGCAGGTGAAGTGGCTGTACTACAAATTGTTGTGAAAAAGCATGCTCATGTTTGCTTGGGGTGTTGGATTTGTTTATATGCTAAAATAATTGTGATGTGAACAATAGAGAGAATACTTTCAAGTTTTTAATTGAATTGCTCATTATTGAGTCTCATTATGCAATATCTGCAGTTAGTCTTTCTCTAAAGACTATTGCTTATTGATTTCCTCTCATAAAACTAGGGTCACTGGTCATGTGCTGTTTATCACTCAACTATAGTGTTTCAAACCAGAAGGCAGAGTTAAGCCATGCCATATTTTCTTCGATGACAGGCTAAAGCCTGTGGTCTCCCAGCAGCAGGGTATATAGCTATCCATATGCCAGTGATCATTGTATGTATTATCAGCTTCCAACCACCTGAAAACCCTCAGTTAGTTATAAGATTCAGGAAAAGAGTCAGCACGAACATCCATGGGCAGTGCTCAGCTTCCTTCACTGTCCTATGCCTAAGTCTATGCATTAATCTTAGCATTTACTAAATCAAGCCAATCAAGCAGTAGGTCAATATAAACAGTTTTTCAAAAGAGTAATTCAATTATACACTTATTTAATTCAATTATACACTTATATAACAGATTTTTCTAATGCTTGTAAAGACCTGGCCTATTCTAGTCCTCCATAGGAAAAACTACTTTTATTAAGGCATAAAATGTCTCCCTATATTACCAGAGATGAGCTGTCCCCGTTGCCATATCTTTTGAAATAAATCTTAAAAAAGAATGGGGAGATTTTTTTTAGATTACATATAATTTATTGTACTGTAATTATTTAAAATTAGTAGAAAAAGTACAGGAGAGGAATCATTTTTATTAGGAGCGGGATGGGAGAGGGGAGTCATTTTACCAGGAGTGGAACGGGACAGGATATTTTTTTTATTCTGACCCAGGATTATGATGGGACAAATTGTTTTCCAAGAGAGTGGGATTGGAACAGGAATGACCTCTCTGCATTTAGCACTATTTATCACAGCCATTGTATTAACTCAACAGAATTCATTTAAAGTGTATAATTGAATACTGTTAAATCAAATACTGTTAAAGGTCTACACAGACGCTTTAGCATATTTAAAATGAGAACACTTCATAAGGTGAATCTCCTACAAAATGCCATCTGACATGATGATTAAGATGATAAACATGGCTGGTCAGAGTGTTGACTGTTGTATGACTGTTAATTGTAATAATATAGATGACAAGTGATGGTGCAGTCAGTAGTTAGACAGGACAATGTAGTTCATGCATGAAGATGAAATGTGCTTTTCAATGAAGCTGGTTGAGGTCTACTACGCTACAGTGGCTGTCAACTATGAGCTTGACCATGGACAAAGAATACATATGTTACTCTGTACAACTAATTTTGTTTAGTTTAGAATTGGACTGCAAAACATATCGTGCCTTAATGTCATAATATTTTGCATTTTTTAAATTTGCTATAAGTTAAGGTATGTGGGCATGTATAGAGCTTTTATGGGTGACAATAAGAGTCGCCTCTTACATTCCTCTCTTACATGTCATCTACTAGCTGGCGATGAAGATCAAGACTTTTACATTGAGAAAGACACTGGGAGTATTGTGATAGCTAGACATCTGGATGCTGGCAAGAAATCAAATTACAACCTTACCATCAGCGTTACGGATGGTCATCAAACCATAACAACTCAGGTAAGATTCTGTGTAAAAAAGTTTTTTTCACTTGTGAAAAAATTATGATAAATCACTATACATTTATCCCTGACAAAGCAGGAGTCTTTTTTATCTGACACAACTCATTTATTTTTACCAATATGTTAAAAGACTGTCCTGGATGTCACCTGAGTTATGGTTTAAAAACTGCGGGAAAAGTAGATTGCTTTATGGTATATTAAGAAAACAGGCATAACTGTAAGATGACACATTTTAACAGCAATAATTTTTCTGGTAAATTGTCTTTTAGTTTCAGCAAAGCACTACAAATAATGTACAGGTTACACATAATGTACGGTGTATTCATAAATGTAAACATGGCAAAAAAGGCATACTGTATATATGAGGCCTACATATATATATATATGTATATATATGTATATATATATATACATATATATACATATATATATATATGCACCAGGAATAGGTTTTATAGCAAGTATTTAGATAGAATAATTAATTTTAATATTAATGTTTTTGTGTCTGAGAAAAAATTACACAAGAATTTAAACAAAACTCAAATTACATATGTAACATAATTAATTCTGTTATACCTGCACCTTAAGTAACTGCACAATGTTCACTCACACGGGACATTGGGAGCTGTAGAGAATGATAAAAGTTCAATTAGTGAAGGTTCAATTAGCAGGGTAAGAGCACCATTTTGCTCAAAATATTGCAATGCACACAACAATATGGGTGACATACCAGAGTTCAAAAGAGGACGAATTGTTGTATTGGGCAACTCTGGAAATTTCTGTGCGGCATTTGCATGTTCTCCCCTTGTTTGCAGGGATTTTCTCCTGATACCCCAGTTTTCTCCTTTCCAAAGACATGCATGATATGTTTATTTGTGTGATGGATTAGTGCAGCGTCTAAGGTTGTTGACCCTGTCTAGCCAGTGCCCAGAGTTGTCTGGTGGGCATAGACTTCCCCGTGACCCTAAAACTAGGATTAAGCGGGTATAGAAAATAAATGAATGAATATACAATGTGTACAATGTATGCCTCTGTATGTGTCAAAAAAGTCAGCTTTGATTTGATTTGCCTTTAATAATCACAGGCATACATCCGAGTGCTTGACATGAATGAGCATCGACCCATGTTCCTGAAGAGCATGTATGAGGTGAGCGTTCCAGAGGACACAGCTACATGGAAAGAGATCCTCCAAATCAGTGCCCAGGATGCCGACATCAACAGCAGGATCGTTTACTCCATCCACAGCAGTCTAAATCCTGAAAGCCTCAAGCATTTTTACCTTGATCCCAAGAGTGGAGTTCTTGTTCTCACCGAGGAGCTAGACTACGAGACCATATCCACACATACTCTTCTAGTGATGGTAACATTGTTCTCATATCAAAGCAATTTGAAACTGAGCTAGCAGGGAAAATTTGTCCAGGAGCTATTAGATGATAATTGAGCAATTATTATATAGGAATTAGGGCAGTGCCGAATGCTGGGTCTGGTCCCAGAAACAGGGAATGTGGTTTGCCTGTGATGTGTCTGTACAAACAAGTTTTAGGTCCAACGGTAACATGACAGTATACCAAACGTACAAATCATCAGAGATTACTACATTAACGATTTTTAGTTCTAAACACCCTTCAAAACTGTTTCTCTAAGAGTTTGAACATACATTTAATTCAACGATGCACATCTGTGTGCATGCGCATGTGCAGATATAAATTGCTCAATAATTTATTTTTTGGAAATTTGTGCAGAAGTCTGTAGAAAATTTGCATTGGTACATTAATTAATTTTTATCAAACATAAAAAACTATATGTGCATTGTTTATATGTGTATGCGTGGCTGAGCAAATGTTGATGCTTCTATAGATTTCATTAAAAAAATTTCTTAAATTAAAGTCTACACTTATTTTTTGTTAAGGTTCGTGATCAAGAGATCCCTGTGAAGAAGAACTTTGTGAGAGCAGTAGTGCATGTGGAGGACTGTAATGATTACACACCCACATTCATGAACACCCATTATGAGGGTAGCATCAGTAACTTGGCTCCAATCGGGACTGAGGTGCTTCGAGTTAAAGCGCTGGATAAAGACATGGGCAGTAATGCTGAGATCGTCTACTCTATTCACACTGGTAAGACATTGGAGCTGTACCATTTTATGTCTATGGTCTATATTATGGCTGTTTTCTATAGTAAATGTTATAATATAAATATGATGACTGAATGCTATGTAGAGTCAGAGATAAATATTATATGCACTAAAATTCTTAAATGCTTTTTGAACTAATATTTAACTTATAAATATTTAATATTGAAAAGTTAGCCAGTCTTTGTAAAGTGTTTAAATTTCATTTATTTTGATTTATGACATTTGACAGACAGTCTATTCTAAAGTGATTTACAGATGTGCTTTGAAGTCTCTATTATTAAAGCCATTAAAAATATTCTCATGCATAAGGTTAGCAAAGTATGAAAAAACCATAAAACAAGCATTTTTAAATACGCAAATGGAAAATTAATAGTTGATGAAGAGGCAAGCAGTTAGCCATCTTTGAAGACAAGCAAAATAAATTAAATTTCATCTGCACAGAAAATAGCCTCAAAGCATGCCATGAGCAATCCTTATCTTTAACTTGACTTGGTGTCTGACTTGGTGTCTTGGTGTCAAAATCTTTGGTTTTCACACAAATGCTACAAACAGAGAAAATACTAATTATAATGAAAATGTATAGAATTTTGCTTTATATAATTTAATAAACAATATATCAATATATTAAAATATTGTTTTATATCCAGGAGGGAATGCAGAAGGAGCTTTCAACATCAATCAGGAGACAGGAAGTCTCTGTGTTGCTAAATCATTAGACAAGCTCTCCCAGGAAAAGTACCAGCTTGTGGTGAAGGCCACTGATCAGGGATTTCCGCAAAGAAGTGACCTCTGTTCTGTCCACATCCATCTTAAACTGTCTGAGCACACAGCACCCAAGTTTACCCAGAACGAGTACTTCACTGAAATAAGTGAAACAAGTGCTTTGGGCTTTCCTGTGCTGTCTGTCTCAGCTAGCTGTCCTTCTGCAGTGCACTACAAGATTAAAGATGGTGACCCTAATGGAACTTTCCACATGAATTTAAACTCTGGACTGCTATCTGTTAAAAAGGCTCTCAATTATGAAGAGTGCATCTCTTACCAACTCCAAATCAGAGCCACTAATTTAGCAGGGGTCTCATCAGATGCAGTCATTCATGTTTACATCATAGACGTAAATGACAATGCCCCTGTTTTTCTTCAGAACAGCTACTATGGACAGATAAGCGAGTCTGCAGGCATAAACAGCATGGTAACTGGCGAAAACAACACCCCACTGGTCATCAGAGCCTCAGATGCTGACAAGGACTTGAACGCTTTGCTGATCTTCCAAATCCAAGAACTTGAGGCAAAAGAAATATTTAAAATAGATCCAAGCATGGGCACAATCTCTCTGATATCTGCCCTTGACTTTGAGACTGCACCAGAATTTAGCTTTACGGTCCAAGTGTGGGATTCAGGAACGCCTGCGCTAAGTGCTGTCCAACCATGCAAAGTCACTATTCGCGTCTTAGATTTTAACGACTGTGCTCCAAAGTTCACATTGCCTGTCTATATTGTTTCATTAATGACGCCTGTTTTTAAATACATGAAAGTGATACAAGTAGCAGCCCCTGATGCAGATTCGTTAGTAATGTACACTATTAGTAAAAATGAGGCATTTAAAATTCATGAATCAACTGGAGAAATCATAGTGAATAACGGGTCTAACCTTCAGTCATCTTATGAGCTCAAAGTCATAGCATCAGATGGCGTATATGAAGACACATCTTTAGTAAACATTACTATCACTCAAATAAAAAGAACTAGTCTCAAATTTGAGGACAGAATGTATGTTGCCACTGTACTTGAAAACACAACATCTATAAAAACATTAACTGTACTCAGAGTGATGGGCAGCTACCTCAATGAACCACTGATCTACTCAGTCCTGAACCCAGTTGATAGATTTTCAGTGGTGCAGTCTTCAGGTGTACTGCAGACTACCGGTGTTGCCTTTGACCGGGAGGAGCAGAATGAGTATGATGTGGCCGTTGAGGTGCGAGACATGAGAAATCCACAACGGGTAGATCTGACGTATGTTAAAATCTACGTAGACGACATCAATGACAATGCGCCGATCATATCAAACCTTCCCCATACTCTTCTGATATCTGATGAAACAGAACCAGGAGATGTTCTCTTCCAAGTGCTGGCAACTGATAAAGATACAGGCGAAAATGCATCTATTATATTTACACTGGTGGAAGATTTCAGTCTCTTCAGGATTGATCCCTATCTGGGAGATTTGTCTCTTCTACGACCCCTAGATTACGAGACATTGAACAAGTATGTACTTATTGTAAGAGCTTCAGATGAAGGAGAGCCTAGTTTGTCAGCATTAGCAGAGCTATACGTCCAAGTGCAAAATCGTTCCCATCCGATATTTCAGAGTCTATTTTACAATTTACGTCTACCTGAAAACATTCTTCCTTTCACAAATATCCTGCATGTCCAAGCAAAAAACCCAGAGGGCTATCGTCTGATCTACACTCTCGAAGAAGAAGAAAATGCCACACAATATTTTCACATTGACTTCAAAACAGGCATGTTAAGTGTGACTGACTTTTTAGATTTTGAGTCTGAGACAAATCACCTCTTGACTGTCCGGGCCACAGACTCTATAACTGGCTCTTTTAGTGAGTCCAAAGTACAGATAGATGTTGAGGACATCAATGATAATGCTCCTGTTTTTGACAAGCTTACCTACACAGCGGAACTGTTTGAAGGTCTTCCAGTAGGCTCATCTGTAATAAAGGTCTCAGCTTTTGACCGAGACTCAGGTATAAACAAAGACTTAACCTATGAAATCATTAACCCAGGACAAAACAAAACAGAATTTTTTGAAATGGATCCACTCAGTGGTCTTTTGATAACATCAAAGATTTTGGACTACGAGACAACAGCGGAATTCCATATGAAAATTTTAGTCACAGACAATGGAACTCCACCTCTCAGCAGTGAAGCTCGAATTACAATAAAAGTTATAGATGTCAATGACAACCCTCCAAATTTCAGTGAGCCTCAGTATCGAGCCTCCTTGGATGAAATGGCCACATGTGGACATGTTGTGATTAAAATCCAGGCTTCAGATCCTGACAGCAAGGACAACCTTCAATATAAAATTCTATCAGGTAATGAAGGACGATACTTCACTATGAATGAATCGTCAGGTCTGATCTCATTCTCCAATGTCTGCAAGAGAAATTTGCAACCTTTTTACAATCTAACTGTTGCTGTTTCGGATGGTGTGTTCCAAACTACTACTCCAGTAAACATTGACATGACCAGCAGCAACAGGCATAGCCCATACTTTAGCCAAGATCTTTATGAAGCTGAAC
This sequence comes from Aspidoras spilotus, assembly GCA_028565295.1. NCBI lineage: Eukaryota > Metazoa > Chordata > Actinopteri > Siluriformes > Callichthyidae > Aspidoras > Aspidoras spilotus. The sequence continues at coordinate 10,413,183 of JAOUQV010000031.1, read as the reverse complement.
TGGCTGAGAATGCAGAGGTGGGCACACGAGTAATTCGTCTGGCTGCTATTGATCCTGATGATGGACCATATGGCAGTGTAGATTACACCATTATCAACAAGCTAGGAGATGAAAAATTTAGAATTGATGGTGAAGGACAAATTGTGACCTCTCAGCCTTTAGACAGAGAGAATCCCTCACAAAAAGTGATTGCTATCAAGGTTATGGCTAAGGATGGTGGTGGAAGAGTAGCTTTTTGCACTGTGAAGATAATTCTTACTGATGAGAATGATAATGCACCTCAGTTCAAAGCCTCACAGTACCAGGTGTCTATTAAGTCCACAATAAATAAAGGTTCTCCCATTATTCAAATAATGGCTTATGATGCTGATGAAGGCATGAACGCAGATGTCACTTATGCAGTGGATGAAGGTGAGGAAGTAACTGAGGAAGTGATTGAGATTAATCCCTTTACAGGTGTAGTTAGTGTCAAAGAGAGTCTGGTTGGAATGGAAAACAAAATCTTTAATTTTAAAGTCCAGGCTCGGGATGGAGGAATTCCATTTTACAACTCTACTGTACCTGTCCAGGTTAAAGTAGTCCCTCCAGAGGTCCCTCTGCCAAGGTTTACTGAACCACTATACACATTTTCAGTGTCTGAGGATTACCCCATTGGCTATGAGATAGGAACAGTGAAGGCTGATGCGGACACACCACTCATCTATAGCTTAGTAGATGGCAACACTGTGGAAAGCAACAGAGACCAAGTGTTTGCTCTAAATGAGGACAGTGGAACACTTGTAGTGCAGAAAAATATTGACTATGAGAAAACCAAATGGTACCAGATTGATGTTATGGCTCAAGGTAGACACAATGACACAGATGTAGCTTCTCTAGTATCTGTTAAGATACAGGTTCAGGATGTCAATGACAACCAGCCCAACTTTGACTCTGATCTGTACAAAGCCGTATTGGCTGAAAATATGCCTGCTGCCACCACAGTGATCCAGGTGACAGCTAATGATCCAGATAAAGATGCTAATGGTGAGGTGACATACATTCTAGAGTCAGACATGGATGATATCAGTGAGATCTTCAGCATTGACTCACAAACTGGCTGGATAACCACCATGAAGGAGACAGACTGTGAAAGCAAACAGTTGTACAAGTTTTATGTGGTGGCCACTGATAATGGAGGCAGTGTCAGGCTTTCCTCATCAGCTCTTGTGGAAGTAACAATTACTGATGAAAATGATAATCAACCTCAGTTTACAGAGGACGTTTACCATGGGTCCATCATCGAGAACAGCAGGTCCGGGGAGCCGATAGCCTTTCTGACAACTACAGATAATGATATATCACCTGACAACAGACAAGTCACATGCTATATTACAGGTAAATAACAGGAAGTATCCTCCTAGCAATTAAGCAAAAGGCTTTAAAATCATCAAGTCAAGAGCTTTAGTTAACTTAAAAATCAAACA
>JAOUQV010000031.1:10380756-10394003 GCA_028565295.1 Aspidoras spilotus | reverse complement strand
CACCTTTGTGACCACTTCTCCCTGTAGCCTGACTGTTCCACCTGCCTCCCTCTCATTCACACACATGTATTCTGTATTACAAGTGTTGACTTTCATTCCCCTTTTTTCCAGAGCATACCTCCACCTCTCTAAGTTCTCTTCTAGCTGTTCCCTGCTCTCACTACGGATCACAATGTCATCTGCAAACATCATAGTCAATAGTGATTCCTGTCTGACCTCATCTGTTAGTCTGTCCATCACCAGAGCAAAAAATAAGGGGCTCAGAGCCGATCCTTAATGCAGTCCCACCTTTACTTTGAAGCTATCCGTGAATCCTATAGCACATCCCACTACTGTCATGCTGTTCTCATACATGTCCTCCACCAATCTAACGTACTTTTCAGCCACTCCGGACTTACTCATACAAACCCGATTCAAAAAAATTTGAGAAAAAATACAAACTGTAAATAAAAAACTGAACGCAATAATTTACAAATATCAAAAACTTATATTGTACTCACAATAAAACATAGACAATATATCAAATGTCAAAAGTGAGACATTTTGACATTTCATGCCATGTACTGAACTGGTCACTAAAAAAAGACAACTAGAATCCTACATTAGACAAGAATGGGTTAACATTCCTTACCCTTAACTTGAGCAACTTGTATCTTTAGTGCCCAGAAGTTTACAGACTTTTGAAAAGAGAGAAGTGGATGTCTTACAGTGGTAAACATGGCCTTTTCCCAACTTTTTTGGGATGTGTCGCTGTCACGAAATTTCCAAATGAGCCAATATTTGGCATGAAATTTAAAAATGCCTCACTTTCGACATCCCTTTTTGGCATAAAACTATACAGCTGCTTACAGTTACTGCTTGTCTAAGCCTAGCTTTCACAACTCTCTTCCAAATCTTCATTGTCTGGCTCATTATTGTGGTACAAATACAGTTTTTCTCCATTCCTTAGGCATCATTTCACACAAAAATGTCATTGAATAATCTAGTCAAAAACACCACTCCCATATCTTTTATATATTTCCATACCGGTATAGTAGTGTGTATTCAGTTTGAGAGAAGGCTGACAATCTACCATGCAGCTGACTAAAAAACTATATAAAGAGGAAAAGTCTTAGTCACTACCTCTTCCGTGTTTTGGCCATATTTTTCCTCCCCCTACAGCCAAACAGTTTCTTGAAGTTTTTTGCTCAGTGTTCTAATAGATTTAGTCTTTAATTAACGGCTTTTTCAGACCATTCTTTGCAATTTTTAAGTGGTTTTAAGTGTGCTGTTAAGCCTGTTATTGTTTATTAACCATTTGAAATTATTCTGATTATGCATATGCTGGAGGAGGCAACAAGCCTTCATTTGGCTAATGGCTGTGTACTGAGGTTACTGTGTACCATTGCGCAACTGACAAATAAGTTCCATGAATCAAGTTCCATTTTTAGTATTTTCTGGGGTCTGCACAGAGAGCGGTACAGATTACCAGCCTATTGTACTAACTGCCAGTGAATCTGTGATTTTTTTCCTCCCACCCGTCCTTTCTTGTACCCCTATTGAGAACCACTACATTAGGGTTACCAATTGACATTCCCTATTGTATTACATTAATTAGGCATATTTAAATATCATACATGCACACCTGTTAATAAGGGAAGAACTGCTGCTGCATCATAAGTATAAAATAAAAACAGGCCAATATTTCTGAATTTAATGACCATTATGTGGATTAAATAAATAACCCATTAAATAGATAAATTAAGAATTGAACAATTATTCTTGATTATAAAATTCAATGGAGTTCAGTGTTAAATAATTGTAGGGAAAATAGCATTGATTAAAATGCTACGCTCAAATAAAAATGTAAACTCTGTGCAGATTTTGGATAAGAAGCTCCAGTTCAGGTACAGATGTGGAAATATGCATCCTGGTGTGCTGCATCTAGGGACACATGTAGTGTCCGACAGCCAATGGCACGACGTCTCCCTGGAAGTAAAAGGACCTAGCATGAGACTCACCATGGACCAAATACACTCTGTATCTCGAGACCTACAAGAACCTTGCAGACTGACTCAGGCCCGCGGGATACTGCTGCTTGCCAACACCAGCCCTAATGCAAACTCACAAGGATTTAAAGGCTGTCTGGAACGGCTGTACTTTAACGGACAAAATATGAGGGTGGACGAAGGCTCACAGAGAAATCAACTCTTTGGAAAATACCAATGTTGCAAAGAGGAAGTCTGTGTGAGTAACCCTTGTGAGAATGGAGGGACTTGTCAGGAAAGGTTTAATGGAGGTAAGGAGTAGTTCTGGTTTAATACTGAATATTTAAACTGCTAAAATTGTACGATTTGTATGTTGACTGTAATATTTATTTCTAAAAAAACTCATTATTTGTAGCTTTTTAGCACTTCATTTACAATTGGCTCATTTTAAAAATATGAATAGTAAAAATAAAAAGAACATCAGACAGCATGATTTCAGTTCTCCTATAGTCATCATCTGTAAAATATCTCCTTGTTGAATGTGTGAATAATGGTGATTTTCTTTGTTTGTCTGAAGAGTTCAGCTGTATCTGCCCACCCCACTTTATGGGAATACAATGTGAGCTGAATAACCCTTGTGCATCTCAGCCTTGTGGCTATGGCAGCCTGTGTGTGCCAAAAACTGAAGGTTACATATGTAACTGCTCTGAGGAAATTCCTGGAAACAGGTATGATGTGCATTTCACAAAACTCAATGAAATAGTAACTTTGAAAATATGATATATAAAATATACCAAACATAAACTGGAATATAACTGAACTCACAGACAATTATTTAAAAAATCTAAAAATAATAAAAACTGCTATAACTGGTACTTACATGGGGCAGCTATAACATAGAAGTTACCTAGAGGAATCAATAAATTATTAATAATAATAATTATCAGTTATTATTATTATAGGGTTATGGTTATGTCATATGCTGTTACAGTCTCGCAATGGTTGGCAGCATGGATGCAATTATTTAATGATAATAATAATAATTATATCAAACCTATCACAACCCAAGATTGCTTTACAATTAAAGAGAAAAAAAAGAAAAAGAAAGGCAACGATGCAGGAAGTAGCATTTGCAGTGTTTGCAGCATTGGCAGCAGTATGAACAGAGTCAACCAGCAACCCATGCATCATCCTCGAATATCAGAGAGTGACAAGTTGGTAAATAGTCCATGGCTGTGTCCGATTAACCCAAACCCAGCGAAAAGTCAGACTTAAGACAAATCATGTCCAGCACCAACAAGCATGCCGGTGCGCAATACTCCCAACAGAAAACAAACAGTGCATTAATGAAAGTGATCTATTTGCATACAGCGGAATTGATAATCCACATATATATAGATACATGGATATATATAAGTGTATGTATCCATATAAATTGCCCACCCTGTATATATATTACATACATATTTACATATACACATAAAGACCAATTCCAAAAAAATTGAATATAGTGGAAAATTGCAGGGCCCACAATTTAAATGATTTCAAGTATTTATTTGTTTCAGCTTTTAGTTTTTTTAGAATGTGTCTGTACATGTACATAATTAATTATGTCGACATTTCACATAAGCAACAGTGAATATGTGGGATTACATATGAATAAGGGGAAAAAACTCATAATATACATGTACATCTCAGTAAATTAGAATATCATCAAAAAGTTTTTATTTATTTAAGTAATTCAATACAAACAGTGACAAGACAATTATTATATAGGTTCATTACAAACACAGTTATCTATTTCAAGTGTTTATTTCTGTTACTGTTGATGATTATGTCTTACAGCCAATGAAAACCCAACATCATTATCTCGAATTAGACTCTCATATAAGACCAAGTGAAACGTATGTACAGTAAATGCACTAAATACTTGGTCTGGGATCCTTTTTCATGAATTACTGCATCAATGATGCATGGCATGAGGCGATCAGCTTGTGGCACTGCTGAGGTGTTATGGAAGCTCATGTTTCTTTAATAGCAGCCTTCAGATTCTTTAGGGGGTTTAGGTCTGGCGTGTTTGCTGGATAATTAAGTAGAGTGATAGTATGATTATTAAACCAGGCAACGGTACTTTTGGCAGTGTGGACAGGTGCCAAGTCCTGTTGGACAATAAAATTTCACTCCAGAAGCAGTCCACTCCTTGTGAATCTCCCCCAATTTTTTCTACCAGACTTTTTTTCATTCCACTAAACTTTCCATTTATATGCTTAGATACAGCAATATGAACAGCCGGCTTCTTTAAAAGTGACCTTTTGTGGCATACCCTTCTTGTGGAGTGTGTCAATGACTGCCAATGTCTTCACCATGATTGAGTAGCCTATTGAACTAGACTAGGGGATCATTTTAAATAGGTAGGAATTATTTGCAGGTGTTTTGTGGTAAATAATCAAATTTTCTGAGATCATGATTTTGGGTTTATGTCTTACATAATGTAATGTCTTACATTAGCTGTAAGACATAATCACCAACATTAACAGAAATAAACACTTGAAATAAATCACTGTGCTTGTAATGAATCTATATCATATATGCATTTCACTGTTTGTATTGAAATACTAAAATAAATTTTAAACTTTTTGATGATATTCTAATTAAGTGATATGCACCTGTACAAACTACAATTAACAGTTTATATAGGTTGGCTTCTGTCAATTTGAAACTGTATGGCTTACAAAAATATAATCCTTGTCTCTGTTAACATATAGATGTGAGTCGCTGAAAGAGGCATGCTCTCCAGATTCCTGTCTCAGTGGGTTTAGCTGTATGATGGAAGGGGGCTCCATCCGTTGCAGCTCTCTGCCTCTAGTATCAAGAGGCATTGGATATGAAGAAATTGCTCAGATCTGTGCTGGTGTGTTTGTCTTCATCCTTCTTGTTCCTGCTTTTGTGTGCATTCGAAAACGTTATGTCAAGAAGCACAAGCCAGTATGCGTGCAAGACTCAAATGGTTACTTCCCTACGGGCCTGACCAAAACCATGCTTCATGATGGAGGAGACACACCTCCTATAGAGATGAACACACTGAATGGTGGGCTGGAGCACACTCCTTTCCGTTCTCTGAAACCGCGTGAGCAAAGGGAGATGAACCCCCAAGGTTACAAGGCTCAGGGCCCTGTTGTGTGCAGTGTAGCCCCTAACCTTCCTCATCCACCATCGTCCAACTCAGATACTGAGTCGATTAGAAAAAACTGGGACCCAAGCTATGAAGGTGAGTATGAAAGTGTTTATCCAGTGTCTGGTGGGAAAGTTGGCAAAAGTACTGGTTTATTCACAAGCTTATTGTTTTAAATAAATGCATGCATTGAAGTTTTAAAGTAAGTTCATTTTATCATATTCTTCTCCCTGTTTTCAGTGTATCCTGCTGATCCGGACTATTTTGGGCGACCCACTGTGCAGGAGTTCCCACAGTTTGACATTGTTGAGGGCACATACCCCACTTTGCCCTCCACAGACTCTCGGAGGAACTCTCGTTTTGGGGGTTTCCCATTCCCATTGGAGCGCAGTGAGCGTCGCGCACCACTGCCACCATGTTACAGCCACCAAAACCTGGATGACTTCCTAGGACCTGATGGCCTGCCGCTGCCCAGCCCTCAGTGTCCTAATGAGTACACAGCCATCAGTTATTACCCTACGAATCACGCATGCAGCATGGACAACATCTCAGCTGGCTACAAACGGCTAAGCATGAGGCTAAGTGTGGCCCAGCCCTCATATGCAGACTGTAGCTCCCCCACACGCTCTACTACAGCCACTCACTCTTCTCGACGTTGTGCTGACTCAGACATGGTTCAGAGTGACTATGGCAGCTGCGAAGAGGTTTTGTTCTAGCAAACACGTTTTCCGAAATCTTGGAACAGGACTAGGAAAGGACTTTTAAGAGTCCACAATGAACTCATGGTAGAGAAAAAAAAGAATTAGCTATTTTCCTTCCAAATCAGAAATTTGACTCAACTCACCATAAATTTTAAATCTGCAATTTGTCTCATTACAAAAGTTTACTCTGACTGATCCCTGATTATAGGAACACCTAGAAGGTGGTATATGATCACTTTTAAAGTGCCACAATTGGTGCATAAATCACAATTGGCTCTTATATGTGTTGACCACTGCACAATTTAGCATGTCCAATTCATTTAGAATGCATGTCTTTGGACTGTGGGGGAAACTGGCGAACCTGGATTCATGCTGTAATTAACCAAAAAGAGGACCAAGCCATTATTATTTAGGTGCTCTTAATCCAGTGGTTGTGTATGCTTGTCGTTCTATAATTTAAAATTTATCACACAGAACTCTGTGACTAGTTTAATAGTTCATAACTGGATTGTGCAGATGGATCCTTAGAGTCCAAGTCATAGTAGTAGATTTACAGAATTATGATGCAGAAAATGAATTGCTTATCATACCAAGGTATTACTTGTGATCAGTTTTTGACAGGAAATAACGAAAACTATTACAGTGACAATAGATCTCCATGTACAGAACAGTATTATTATTTTTTCAGATTAATAAAAAAAACTATGGCCTGTAAATGGACCAGGGACAGGAAATATTCTTCTCCTGTGTTGTTCTGGGAGGATAGAAACTTCAGAAGTGCAGTTGTGGTTGGTGTTTACAGTTGAAAAGTATTTACTAAAATAAAGTGTATGTTGAATGACTTTATAACAAAGTCAAATATAATGCTTTAATGGACATCTTTTAGTGATTGAGATGAAAAACAATGGTCATTTAATCCTCTTTTTTTTGACAAAAGTCTGAGTGTTTGTTTGGCTTCATTTATGCTTGTGCTAACTAGCAAACTATGAAGTTTCCAAAAAAGGCCAGTTGATAGAAGATTATTTTGAATACAGTACAGATTCAGTATATACAGATACATAATATATTAGATAAACATGAACAACTATTCCATCTAATTGGAGTTACGTGGGCTTTTTCTCCCCCATGCCATCTAAAACTGAGGATTTAATGATTTAGTTCTTAAGGCTGTATAACTAGTGCTTGATCGTAATATTAATGTGTTCAGTGGAGCATGCTGAAGCTCTTGATGTTATTATTCAGAGCCAAATGGATTGAAACAGTGCAGCATTTGACTTTGTTAGCTTTTGTTAGCGTTCACCATTGGGGATAAGGACTAATCAATTTGAAACATGTACAAAAATATTTTTCGTGTAAAAAATGGCATTTATTTAGACTGAAGCTGAGGCTGGACCTTGGATATTTACATACTGTATATTCCAAAAAAGTTATATATTAGAATATAATATTCCAAATGCTATAAGTGGACTACACTATATAGATTATTGCATTCTTCACACACATACAGTAAATAAGTAGTTCTTGGTGAAACATTATCTGTTGGATGCACTATTTCTCAATGTGAAAATGTGTAGTTTTGTTTTCCCTAATGCTGCCAATGTAAAGATAAGATAATTCATAATCAGATTAAATGTAGACTAGAAAACAGTTACTACAGAACCTAGTAGTAATGCAACTACTGTATGATGCACTTCTGTATGTTTATCTTTGCTAGGGAATTGGTGGTGTGTAAAAGTTTATAATGTTGCCATTGCTATACGGTTTGTGATGTTTATGGTCCATTTTTTCCAATTTGTTTACATAGAAATGACATTAGTATCATTTCTCAGTCCAGTAAAGAAGCACTGGGATTGTGGGCTGATCAGTTGCATGTCCCATTCTTTTGGCCTACTGAGGGTCACATTATTGTAATGGACTGTGCTTAGTGTTTGGACACAAAACAAATTATAGTCCTGTTGTTTATGGCAGCTGTAAGTTCAGTTGGCCACAAAGCCCTTGCTGTACATACAGTGAGTGCAGTGGTCTGGTGAGTTCCTGAAAGAATGTATGTTTTTATAATTTCAAAATGTAATGTGGGGGAAAACCCCATGTTTAAAATCTGTTCCTCTGTGAGAAACGTTCTTTTCTGTTTTCATTATTAATAAGTGAAATAGTGCTGTCTGAATAAATGTGGTGAATAAAAGTTGTCCTTTTTTCTGTTTAATCACTTAATTAATTCTGTGTACATTTTAATTACAATTTCTCATGTAACTGCAAGGTGCGGCGAGGTTCATGGCTGGCGTGACACTGACTCAGGGCTATATTACAAATAAAAATATGATTTATTATTTGAACCTCAGACTTCTAGTCCTTAGATCATATCCTACGGTTTCTTAGATCATCTTACAATTTGTACATCGTTCTTATCTTTCTAATATTGTTCTTAGATAATCTCATCTCATCTCATCTCAACTAAATTTCTCAACTCAAAAGCACTTTAAAAAATAACAACAGTGGCTGCAACAGACTGCTGTACAAGGTTGATGATAAAAGAAAACTATAAAAAAAAACAATATACCAATGAGACAATATAAGCAATGAAACAGTAAAACTAATAAAAGCATAAACCAATAAAACCCAAAGCAAAAACATGTTTCATTAAAAGCCAGAGAAAAAAAAATTAAGGCTAGTTTTAAAAGTGGACAATGAAGAGGCCTGTCTAATATATGGGGCAAGCTGTTCCATAGCTTGGGAGCTGCAATTGAAAAGGCTCCTCTAAGCGTAAGCTTGGACCTAGGTACCTCCAGGAGCAGCTGATCAGCTTACCTGAGGCACTGTGCGGGCACAAGCGGATGGAGGTCCATTTAAGCATTTAAAAACAAATAATCTTAAAATGAACTCTAAAATGTATCCAGTGGAGGAAGGCCAGAATGGGAGCTACTGTATATGCTTACTCTTACGTGATTCTGTTAGAAGTCAGAGAGCAGTGTTCTGCACCAACTGGAGGTGTTTGAGGGAGAACTGACTGACTTCAAAATAAAGTGCATTCCACTAATCCTGCCGAGACGTTCTTAAGGCATGGATTACTGTTTCAAAGTGCATAAGTGTTAAGAAAGACTGTACCTTTGCCACCTACATTTTAGCATCTTACAGGTTGTAAATCATTCTTGTCGTTTAAATTCTGTTCTTAGATCATTTTACAATTTTTGTACATCGTTTTTATTATTTACATTGCATTTGCAAAGTATTCAAAGTGCTTCCACATGTGGATTAAATTAAATTAATTCATTTCCCCTCAAAATTTTACAATTCCTCAGACTTAATTAGGGGTCCAGGAACCGAAGTTTCTGGAACCTTTGTCCTCCATTTCTTCCTTTCTTTACTGCTTCCCTCCTAATCTTTTTATCTTTCTTTTTAATTCTAACCACCTTGAAACAGCCTTTTCTGGATGAGTCAGAATACACATGCCACTGTAAGTAAGAATGCATCATCTGACATTAATCCTAAAAATGCTAAACCCAGCATACAGGCCAAAGCCTTATTTACACAAACAGAGTGCCAACATTATTAACCATTATTAAAGAAAACACTTGGAAAGAAGAAGAGAAAACTGGGCATCTTGCTTGGCCAAAGATTGTGCTCGCATGCATGGATCCCAGAGGAGACGTTCATAGACAAGGAGTGAGAAGAAATAAAAGTGAGAGAAACAGAGGATAATTCTGCCACAAATACGATGCCGTTGTGTCCTCCGACAAGACCATTGCCTCCTTCAGCTATGGATTGGGCCAATTCCTCTTTTCTGACAACCAAACAACAAACATTGCTACACCACCATTTCGACAACTTCTCTGACATCATGGTCCTTGGCTAAGAGTCAAAAAAAAGAGTCAGACAGCAGGTGTCATGGTCCTGTGGAGCAAATGCAAACAGGCTGCTGGGCTTACAAAAGTACAGAGAAATGAAAATACATCTGGTATAGCACCCGATGGGTGACCCGATGTATGATATCAGAATGTGAGTTTTTGGGCAGCAAGCTCGACCTCTCTTAAGACAATTGGGAGCATTGGGCTGCTGGCCAGCCCCACTTTTTTGTAGCCAGCTGAAAAAAACTTTAGGAGTTCCTTTTATGTTGTAATTTTGCCTTCAGTGACATTTTGTAATTTCTATTCTTTAGACCAGTTCAATCTGATCTTAAATGATTTATTAGATAGCAATTTCCAAGATGTCAATGTTAAACATCAACAACATAAAAACTAGATCTTTAAATAAAGCAATAAAGAATTTGAGAAAGTGCTGTGAAAAGCATTCTTACACAGTCCTGCAATCAATCTGATAATCCAGACTGAGCTTCAAAATTGTGTGTACATTTTAAAAGCCCTGATAGATAAGTACAGTAACCTTGGATTTCTTGCTGATTAGACAAATGATCAATATATGGCATGTTCTGTAAAAATCCATTATAAACAACTGTTCATTCATTCTTTATCTTCCGCTTAATCCACATTGGGTCGTGGGCCGGCAGGAAACCATCAGATAGTGGTGTTTTGGTTTTAAATTCTTCTCAGAATATTGTACTGTTGATTATTCTCATAATATAATATTAATCTTCCATTTCTTATTTAATGAAAGAAACCTCAGTTGTGAACTATTTTACAATTCGGAAGACTTACCATCTACTGCACCTACCCACCTACTAGCCTAACTTCCAAGCCTACCTAGCATAGCAAGCATACCTACCAAGCCTACGTATCAAGTCTACCTACCTACATACATACATACAAACAGCGATGGCTAAAAGAGACAGAATATACACCCGCAATTGTAACTAAGGTGGCATGTAAGCTGAATCCTCCATCATCTACAATTAAATCTAAAAATGCTCAGGTTCTTCACATCATCAACATACCAGACAAGGCCTGCCAGGGATTCCCGGAGTTCTTAAAAACATTTTTGGAATTCTATCTCATAATACCGTGTTTGTATGACATAATTCCTTTTATATTATTCATCTGTACATTCCTATTGAACTGAATTTAAGAGTCTTCGAGAGTGGTTTCAAATCTGAATCCCTGAATCTTTTGTTAATGTCTCACAAGGCGGTTGCACAGCTGGGTAGTTCATAAATAAAATGATACTTCTTCTAATTGTACCATTCTGGCACAGTGTTAAAAATCCTGGAATATCTGTAGACTGTCCATGGTCTAATCCAGAGATGTGCTTATAGGCAACAATTACCATAGCTCTATCTACACTGAACAATCACTTAATTTAGGAACACCTGGCAGGTGGCATATGATCACTGAAATAAATCCTAGACAGGGAAAAACTCAATTTTACAGCATGTGCGCCCACACACACAGACATATTAAGGGCACTTTAGACACCATATATGCATTTTTCAAAAATAATAGACATTTACCAGAATTTTTTTCCAATTTAGGTCAATGCCGATATGGTCAAATGTTTTGTTTTTTTCTCTCATTAGGAAATGCTTTTGTGGTGAATTTGGCTCTACCATTACACAATGGTCTCAACTGCTATCTTTAACAAGGGCTGGATCACAGGAAACATCTACTGCCAAATCAGTGGCTCCTGATGGGGCTCAGCATTATTTAACATCACAGGCATTGCAAACAACTGCTACTTTTACATCTGCCACAGCCTTGTTGTAGTCAAGATCTTTAGAAAGAACACTGTTTGCTATGTGGTGCTTGTATGGCTCTTCACAATCCTGGTAGTCACACCCAACTTGTCCATAGAGTCTTTATAGTATGACTCACGGGTCTACTCCTGCACATTTGCCCAGTCTGTCAGCTCGCACTACACCATCCTACCCATCAGCTTTGTTTCTTGCTACCTGCACACCTGAATCCTTGTCGTGCAGGTGCACAAACGTGTCTAGCCTGAAAGTCAGCTGAGGATCAAGCCACATGACTTTTCGCAACTTCCTCACAATGTTTGTTGTGTTTGTGCTGTTTGCTGTGTGTTGGCATCACAGAACTTCATTGGATTAGAAGTGGCAATCCAGCCTATGCAGGGCCAGACCTGCAGCCATTTCTGGCTTATTTTAACAGCTGGTTGAATGCAGTTATCTATGGGATACTCAACAACAACAACTTTCGAAAGGATTACAAAAGTATGGTGTGCTACCATTTTAAATTCCACTTATAATGTTGTTCTTTGCACTGAGCACTGTGATAGATAATGCACATGTTCCACATCAAACCGAGTAGAACTTGAGAGTTTCAGCAAAGAAGAATGAGTGAAACAGCAAAAGATTCTCGTGCAACATCATATTCAGAAAGGACTTGAGGTTGTAATTGTTCTCAAAGATGCTTCAACAAAGTATTAATCAAAGACTGGGAATATGTATGTACATGTAATTTTTTAAATAAATTTACAAAAAAAAAATGAATATTCCAAAATGGATTAAATTCATTCTTCTCCTCATAGTAACTTATAGGGTACATGAAGGAAAAAAACAATTTAATCCATTTTGGGAAAAGGCTGTAATGTTACAAAATGTGGAAAAAGTGAAGTGCTGTGAATACTTTTCAAATTTACTATAAATAGTTAAATAATTATTGAATACAATTTATAAAATATTGACAATAAAGAAACAATAAATCACATTACATTATTTAGGCTTTTCTTTCCAAATGTAATGATTTAGTGAAATTGAATTAATTAATTCTAATTATTTATTTCTTTACTTATATGTTATTGTAAAAAAAAAAAAAACAACTCTGGTGAATATTTTAAATTTGATTGCTGCAGAAATCTTTTGTAACCTTATTTTCTTCTCTACATTATAATTCTCTGTACTTTTAAAATATAGTCCTGCAGCAAATGCACTCATTTCTTTTATGAATCACAGTTTGTTATATTTTTGTATGTGTTTTAATTTTAGTTTCATTGTTGAATTATTTTACAAATATATATAAATGCAAAGTTCACAGATGAAGGCAGCTTGAACATTGAACAACTATGAACATTTGATTTGATATTTATTGTTCGATTTTACAAGCTTTTACAAACGGAGCAACGGTATAATACTGTTCTTACATTCATCCTATTTTGCAGCAGTGGATGATCTGCATCCAGTATCATTGTCATTTTTAAAAACAATTCTAAATGATTAATTATTTGCTTGGCCTATAGATACTTATCTACCTAAACTGACATGGTACACGGTGTAGTGTGCGAGAGAGAAACAAGACTGATGCAGTGTTAAAAGCTTACAAAACACTGGTACTGATTATCTGTGAAAACAAATAATTAAGATTTATTATTTAGTATTTCCTCATATGCTAATTTTAGATTTATTTATTTTTTACAAATGTCTCAATGTTTAAATTCAATACATATGAAAGCCCACATATACAGGGGTTAGACAATGAAATTGAAACACCTTTCATTTTCGTGTGG
>JAOUQV010000031.1:10339757-10353047 GCA_028565295.1 Aspidoras spilotus | reverse complement strand
GGCTGCTTTAATATCTTCTATTTTATGAGACAGGATTTTTGGATCTTTGTTGGAATATGAACAACTAGTAAAAATTTATATAAAAATAATTAATATAATCTATTAATCCACAAATCTAATACAATAATGTTAGGTGTGTGAATAAAAGTCTTGTGATGGGGTTATTTGCATGCACAGACAGGTTACCTGGCATTCAAGCATAGAATGGCTAGGCTTAAGAAGAGGAGAGGTCAAAAATCAATCCAGAAAAATAAACAAAAAAGGTCAAATGGAAGGGGTGCTCAGTGGCACAGGTCAAACGAAAGGAACAAACAAGTGTCCATGAAAAAGTGTCCAAACATGGATATTTTTGGACTAATAATAAAAACAGCAATGTGATGAGGTATGCAGTCTCACTGGTATGCTGAGAACAGTCAAATATAAATATTCAAATACAAATCTAATATTATACACTCACCTGCCCTTTATTAATGGCCATTTGTTCAATTGAGTTGTTGGTGCCAGGTGGGCTGATCTGAGTATTTTAGAATCTGCTGATCTACTGGGATTTTCACGCACAACCAGCTCTAGGGTTCACAGAGAATGGTCTATCCAGTAGGCAGCAGTTGTGTGGATGAAAAGGCTTTGTTGATGTGAGAGATCAGAGGAGAATGGAAAGAATGGTAAGGATTGAGATGATAGGCAACCGTAACTCAAATAACCACTCGTTACAACCAACAAATGCAAAATACCATTTTTGTTTAAAGTATTCCATGAAGAATTAAGGCAGTTCTTAAGGTAAAACTAGGTCCAACCTTTTACTAGCAAGATGTACCTAATAAAATATCCAGTAAGTTTAATATCTGACCTTTTGTAAGAATGAGATTATTTATATAACTAATTCACACACATTTATATTAATTTTTAGCGAGTATGGTACAGGTAACTAGATGCATCTAGTTGAGTATGAGTATGAGTATGAGCTGAGTATGCATACAGTTAATACACATACTCTGTAGCCTTTTACCTTAGCTGGAGTAACTGCTGATGTGATGCTGCTAGAATAAGTTACATAATGTAATATGCACTAGGTAATATGCCTTTATAGTAACTTTCCAAGCATTTTATTGTAGCAGCAGCTGACTTATAGTCATATAGTTTTGTGTCAGCATTTTTCCTCCTTTTTTGAACAAATATATGATTCATGATATCATTCACTTAGACTTTACTGGTCCATGTGACACTTGGCATAGTTGTAGCCTCATGAGTCTAATACTGAATGCAACAGTTATGCCAAGGCATGACAATTTTTCCACAAATGTGAAATTGTCTTTCCGGTTTCCCTCTAGGAGACACTACCCTAGCTAATTACTTTCTCATTTCAGAAGGATGCAACTTATATTCTAAAAAAATCCTATGATATACAGTGTGTACGGAAAGTATTCAGACCCCTTTTTAACTCTTTTATTGCAGCTATTTACTAAAATCAAAAAAGTTCATTTTGTCTCTCATTAATGTACACTCAGTAACCCATCATGACAGAAATATAAAGCAGAAATATAAGTATTCAAACTCTTTGTTCAGTGTTGAGTAGAAGCACCCTTTTGAGATACTACAGGCAAAAGAATCTTATTTCTCATAGTCTGTGAGACCTTTATGTGTTTTTTTCGATGCGGGCATATGTTTTGCACTGAGAAGAGGAGTCTCAAGGAGTATCAGAAGAAATGGACAGCTTGTGGGTTAAATATGACTGTCACTGCAAAGAGTCTGAATACTTATTTCCATTTGATGTTTTATTTTTTATTTTTTAATAAATTTGCAAAAATGTATATATTTGTTTTTTTCTGTCAAGATGGGGCACTGAGTGTAAATTATTTTAGCAAATGGCTGTAATGGAACAAAGAGTAAAATATGTAAATGGGTCTGAATACTTTCAATACCCACTGTAGTTTCAAGATTTTACAGGTGTATCCCTGTAACATTTTCCTATAACATTAACTGTGAATGAAATAACGTGCATTATGTCTCACTTTTAGCATTATATGTTTTCTATGTTCTTTTGTGAATACAACATGGATTCATGCGAGTTTTCAAGCATTGCATTATGATTTATTAAAACTATTTAACTTCCAAATTTTAGTATAAGCACTATCAATTTCAGTTTTCCTTACAAGTATAACGAACTTATACATTGTCGATGTCATTTGTTTCTGATTCAACAAATATGAATGACTTTATTAATTATTAAAGATTTATTGAATATTAAAGGGAATGGGCGAAAGATGAAGAAGAAGAAATAACTATATGACCGGATATACACTACCCACGTACTTCCTACAGCACTTCTAACTACCTTGCTTCTGAATAGGCCACGCCTGATATTGAATGTAATAACTGCTTGATAAAACAACGAAGGAGATTATTGGTTTTTACTTCGAACGTATGAACATCCACATCAGCAATTGGTTAAAACAGGTTCTACCCTGGCAGCCTATTGGTCGCCAATAACTTTGGCCCGCTGTAGCGCCTGCACGAAGTCAGTACCAGTTCGAAACCGGCCAAGCACGCGCTGCTATTCTTTCTCCACCCGGCGCGAATACGATTTCATTCAACGCCAAACCGATATATTCAATATAATTATAACATCGTACGACTGGTGAGTAACGCGTAAAGCTAGTTAGAAGAATTGTAGTAACATTACTTGTTTATTGTGCGTAAAATGTTTGAGACTAATGCAGCGTTTTGGCGAGTTAGCCGTGGCTAGCTGTAGTGTGCGTGTGTTAGCTAGATAGCTAACTGTGTAACATTACACTTCTAATTAACCTCAGAGAAAACACTCTCTAATTTTGATATTGTGCTGCCTGAAATTGAATTAATATATTTATTGACAATATGTTTTCATTTTATTTTACTTTATTCAATCGCATTTCGTTGTATTGGAAATTATTCGTAGGTGTTCGTAGCGCGATAAGATAAGCCATTGTACCGCACTAACCCGGATGTATAGAAATTAGCTGTAGCATGTCTGGATAATCCGATTCTTATCGTTTCTCTCTCCATATATCGGGCATATTTAAATACCGTTCGAATTTGACTGTATATTAAGATCGACGAACTTTATGATTGCGGTTCGAGATCCATTGCGGTGTCAAATCAATTAGCCATCGATTCTTATCGGAAATAATGACGAACACGTGCTTTTTAAAAATTGCATCAAAACCGTTTGACATTGTCTGTCAATCAGATATTTTTATATTTAATGGCGAATATCTAACTAGTAGTAATGTCTAATTGGCGCTGTCTAAAATTACAACGTACGTCTCGTTACTACTCTTAAGCTCCGCTTTGTTGTAGCGTCAAATTAAGGCTCATGAATTAACACCTTACCTATAACTGCTCTACTGTACCCCTTCCTTTGTCTTATTGCCATGGATACGACTGTGTACTGCAGTAAACAGACATGTGACCTCTAGTTCTCTTGGATTCAAGAGCATGCCATGATGAGACTCCTTGGCATACAAAGGATTTACTCGCAGTTGTAATGGGACAGATGGCCTTTGGAATTTTTTTGCCAGTTGGTGTGATCTATAGTCTTTCTCTTTCAGTTTAAACTAGCTGACCAAAGAAATGGTGATGGAGAAGCCAAGTGCCCAGCTTGTCGGGCGAGAGTTTGTCCGACAGTATTACACTCTTTTGAACCAGGCTCCTGACTACCTGCACAGGTAAATGATCAAAAAATATGTATTTATTCATTTTTTCCATGCTAAAAATGTATCCGACACTTTTTAAAATATAAAAGTTAATAAACTTTGTAAAATTGCATTGAGGTGAACACATTTTATTCTAGTCAGTCTATAGGTCTACAAATATGCTAAACCCCTCACAGGAAGGAAAATGTAACACAGCAAAATATTTAACAATACCAAAATATATAATTGAATTTCTTGCAGTCTTCTTGAATCAGATTTTTAATGTTTATTTTCCTGTCCAATCATGATACCCAAATTTGGTGTAAAACATGCCTGTAAATCTTGTATAATGAGTGTTATTTCTACAGTCATTTTTAATGTGTTCACTGTTTCCCTGGGAAACCAGAAATTGGTCACAATTTGTTTAATTGCTAGCATTTCTATGATCAAATGTTAGGTAGTTGTGGTGGTATCTGACTCGTTGAAGAACTAATCAGCCATTGTACTTTTGTTGTTGGTATGATGTATTACTGCCAAAAAATTCACAGTAGTAAAATGATAGAGGTAAAACTCTGCCTTTTTTGTAATATTTCTCAGGTTTTATGGAAAAAATTCTTCCTATGTGCATGGTGGCGTTGACAACAATGGCAAGCCCGAAGAGGCGGTCTATGGCCAGTCGGTATGTACAGGCTTTATTTATTCGGTAAATTTGGATAATAATAATGTTTCTAAATTGTTTGCATTGTTTTTGATAGGAAATTCATAAAAAAGTGATGGCTCTGAGCTTCCGTGACTGCCACACTAAAATCAAGCATGTTGATGCTCATGCCACCCTGAACGAGGGAGTTGTGGTGCAGGTAATGGGAGAGCTATCCAACAACATGCAGCCAATGAGAAAGTTCATGCAGACCTTTGTGTTGGCACCAGAGGTAACGTGTACGACATTAACGTTGTTATTAATTAACATACTGCATAAGCGTAGTTATTGGCAGTGTGTATATTTTAATTACTTTCTCTCATTCAGGGCACGGTTGCAAACAAGTTCTATGTACACAATGACATCTTCCGTTATCAGGATGAAGTTTTGGGGGACTCAGATTCTGAGCCTCCCGAGGGTAAGCCACTTGCTTATTATTTTAAGTTGCTTTTATAAAGGCAGCCTGTGTGCATTGCATTTTATTTTTTAACTTTCCAGAGTCTGAGGAGGAAGTGGAGGATCTGGAGGAGAGGGTTAACTCACCTGAGGTGCCGCAGGAAGAGGCATCTGCGTTTTATGAACAGAGTCCTTGGTAATGTCCCATTTTCGTCCACTTGGCTGAAAAATAAGTCCTGTACTAATACAGAAGTTAAGTTGATGGGTAGAGTTGTTTTTTGAACCATATTTTTGCAGACATTGCTTTTTGTTGTGCGGTATGTATTCCTATACAAGATTTTGCATGTAAAATGAAAAGGATGAAATGGCATACAGTATGTAAAAGTTTAAGTTTTTAATGGCTGGTAAAGGGACTCTGATTTACCCTATGTTAACACTGAAAGCAGATGGCAGTCATTGAAGGCAATATACTTGTTTATTATTGGAAAACGTGCTACAGTACTTGAAATGAATGCCTATCGCAGTAGTTACTATCGTGTGCGTACTAATCGACCACCAGAATTCATGTGGCATCCGACATCTGCTGTAATCTTGGTTATATCATATCTTAAACGACTAACATCTAACAGTCTGTCGGGGAAACAGGAAATATTGGTGGTACGTGCCTAAATTGAAATGTAATTAAATGTTTAATACGTGTGTATAGACCATGCCACTTAAATTGCAATAGAGTATTTAATTTCTTATCCGTACAGATAGAAACACCTAAAACTTGATAAAATATAAGACTTTAAACTCTGGCCTCTGAACAACTATTAAATGGCTGCAAAAACTTGTATGTAAACTGTCATGCAACCTGAGATGCCTGTGTATGAATGTGTCTCTTGTCAGTCATTGTATAGTTGCTTTATCCTTTGTCTTAGAGGCTACCTTTAAGTGTCATTTATTACAAGGCTCAAATATAATCTTGTGCCATTTCAGTGTGGAGCCAGAAGTTCCTCAGGAGGAGGTGTCTGTAACCCCAGAGCCACAGTTTGAACCAGAGCCTGAGATGGAGCCTGAGGCAACTGCCGTGGAGCTAAAACAGGATTTAGCAAGCCAGGCTGAGACCCTTAGTGTGGAGAAAAGCCCACGAGCTCCTCCCTCGCCAACCCCTGCTGAGTCTGCAGCTAGTGTACCAGATGATAACCGGGTATGTGCTCATTCCACTTACTGTACTAGCCTACATATAGGAGCTTGGAAACTTTCATAAATATAGCTCATTATTTTATTTTCACCCATAAGCATAAGATTTGCTCATCAATGTATTATTCATATATAATACAGTATAGATTTGTGGGCTTTGCATTTAACTTCTTTTTTCCCCCCAATTCAGCCTTTCTCATGGGCTTTGGTCACCAGTAAGAATCTCCCCCAGGGAGGAGTGGTACCAGCTTCAGGAATCCCCCCTCATGTAGTCAAAGTTCCAGCAAATCAGGTGTGCTGTCATAAAAAGTTTCGATTTCAATCTGTAAGAGACAGTTATTTTATTGCGGGATGCTGGGTTTATTGACAACTGAAAATCCACGCTCAATTCTTTTCTTGTATCTTGATCATTGTGACTTGCCATTAGTTTTATTAACATGCAGTCTTCAACAATGTCGGGGCTTTTGCCTTGTGAGTTCTGAATCTAATGTTTGTCACGCTCATTGCTTTTCATATACCTGCTGGTTTATGTCAGCGTCAATTTAGTTTATTCATGTCTAGAATTATTTTATCTTTATTATAAAGGATAAAATTGAGTCCTGTTGAACACTATTGTACACGGTGTAGTGTTAAAGCATCTGCATAGACACGGTACACGTTATCGGCTGTCTTGAAAAATGCATTACTATTTCTGTGATCTTCTACAGCGGGGGTCTCCAAACTATGGCCTAGCAAATTTCAAAACCATAATAAAATATGGCACTCAAGTTGTGCAAAATATTGTACCTGACTGAACTGTAATTCATAGTTTTAACACTAGCTTCACCCAATTAGACTGAATAGTATTGCCACAGTTGGAAAAATGGCAAAAGCAATGCAAATCAATAGAGCAAGTGGGGAACATGCAATGGGAAATTAATGCTTTACTGAAATCAAGGACCGTTTGCATAGTTTACCAAAATTGGGTTGAGTTTGCTTAAGTACACGTCAGCTAATTAAGAGGCCTAGCCCTTCAATTATATTTTTGTTATTTAAGTCATAGAAATTTATAATTATTTATCTTGAAAGTTGTGTTAAGGGTTGAGCAAAGCAACGATAATTTGTTCTTAATCAAAATATTTGTATGAAACTATACTTTTTTTTTATATTTAAACTGTATATTGACTGTTTTTCCACAGCCCAGAGCTGAGGTAAAGCCAGAAGCCCAGACACCAGTACAAAGAACTCAGAGAGAACAGAGACCACGTGAACAAAGACCAGGACCACTTCCAGCTCAGAGACCTCCAAGACCAGGAGGTATTCAACCCTATGCTGTGAATTCTGTTTTGAAATAGTTTAATCCTATCTAACTATAATCTCGAATTTTTCCTTTCCCAGAAATAATTGGGTCATTTAAATCAAAGTAATTAAGACCAAGGCTTCACAAGTAAATGACTACTTATGATATATAAAGTTTCTGCAGCAACTTGTATGCAGTAGCCTTTCACTGACCTTACTAAATAAAATGGTCTTTTTCCACCCAATCATTTTTATAACAAACTGTTTTAATATGAATTGGCCAGGAGCAATTTGTTATAATTTAATGAGATAATGAAATTTACAACTTCTTCTCAAACTATTTGTTTTGTAGTGCGGGAAGGAGAGAGCGGGGAGCCCGAGGTGAGACGAACAGTCCGTTATCCTGACAGCCAGCAGCTCTTTGTAGGAAATGTGCCACATGATGTGGACAAGGCTGAGCTGAAGGAGTTTTTTGAACGCAAGTCTATTTTCTCTGATGTAGAATCAGTCATGTAAATTTTCCATGGAATTTTGTAGGTTTTCATGTGTTGATTTTTGTTTTGCTCATTTTAGAGTATGGAACAGTCTTGGAGTTGAGGATCAACAGTGGTGGCAAGCTGCCCAACTTTGGCTTTGTGGTTTTTGATGATTCTGAGCCTGTGCAGAAGATCCTGAGCAGTCGGGTATGTCCTACATTGGAAATGAGGATGCATATTTTTCATAATTATAATTATATTATTAATAGGCATGCTATCATTGGTCTTGTGTCGTAGCCCATTAAGCTGAGGGGAGATGTTCGTCTGAATGTGGAGGAAAAGAAAACACGTTCAGCACGTGAAGGAGAACGACACATCCGTCCCAGAGGCCCAGGAGGACCACGGGATAGAATAGGAGGGCCGAGGGGTCCGCCTCCTCGTGGTGGGATGGCTCAGAAACCAAGTTTTGGGGCTGGCCGTGGTGCAGGTTCAAATGAGGTGCGTTATTCAGGACCACGCCAGTGAAGTAGCTCTTGTCTCAGATTGCTGCTACAAGTCACACTGAGTAACATCTTCCCTCATCCTGTCTCCCATGCTACTTCTGAATTTCAGAGTGGCATATCCCGTTTATCTGGACTCCTGTATGACTTTGAACTCAAAATTGTTGTAGACAAACTACTTGAAATGTGCAAAAGGAAAATCCCAGCGGTTTCTTTTTTTTTTTTTCCCTCCATTTCTTTTTTTTTTAGCGTTCTCCCTGTTTCTTAAAGGAACGTGTTTTTACTGCTCAGGCAATCCTGTGTATTGCTAGTGCCCGTGTGTCAGGTCAAAGTGCAAATATGATTTTATTTGGAACTGTTGCCAAGTCAAATCATGGTTGTGTCTGAGTGACTAGCATGTAAAGAATCTTGTCTGCCTTCTACTGTTGCACTTCACAAGAATTACATATTTTAACAACTCTGAATAAACTTGATGTACTGTTTTGATCCCTGTGTATTCTGCCATGCACTGTGTCTAATACTGAAGTGCAGCTTGGCTGTTGGAAACTGCTGTGTTTAGATTAAACGATCATTTGCACATTCTTGTAGATTCCCCAAGGCAAAATTTCAAACTAGCAGTGTCCCTGTTAACATGTAAAATCGAACTTTAATGGAATTACCCATTCTCGTGATGCGTAATAGGAAAGTATGGTCTTTGTTATTCACACAAGCTCATCATATTGCGAACAATTCTGAAAGTTAAACCCCAACATTTTACATATATATATTTTTCCCCCCCTTTTTTTATTTATTTCAAAATATATATATATCTTTTTTTTCTGCTTATTGGTGTAACCATTTGACCCAAAGTTTTTTACTTGATTTCCGAATTATTTTTAAGTAATAAGTACTCATGGTCATACCATTTTAAAGGAAAGTTTCTCCTGTCAATTCAGTGGTATGAAAGTTTTGGCAGCCCAGATTTTCATGATTTTCTTTTTATTGGTTCTTGGGATCAGCAGTTTCTGGTAAATATCTTATACAAGGTAGCAGACGTACACTGATATTTGAGAAGTGAAATGAAGTTTTCTGATTTACAATTTATATATTCAAAAAATTGGGTAGGTATATACATTTGGGCACTAATTTTATTGGTAAACACAGAAGTATCCAATTATGAGAGGCTTATTTGAAATGGACTGTGGTAAAGTGGAAGACTTTTTCAGTCTAATCAAAATTTAAGGTTCTTTATCGAAATCATGCTCCAATCCAGAGGACGACACTTTTAAGGGAAGACCTTACATTTTCCAACATGACGATGCCAAACCACATACTGCATCAATTACAGCATCATGGCTGCATAGGAGGGTCCAGGTGCTGAACTGGCCAGATCTTTCATAGAAAACATTTGGCGCATCATATAAAATGGAAAATACGACAAATTATACATTAGACAAGAATGGGTAAACATTCCTATCCCTTGAGTAACTTGTCTCCTTAGTCCCCAGATGTTTACAGACTGTTGAAAAAGAAAAGAGGATGCCTCAGTGGTAAAAAATTGCCTAATTTTTCTCAGTTTTAACATTTGATGCATCATCCATGTTCTATTTTAAATAAAATATGGAATTTTGAAACTGCCACATCATTGCATTCCTTTTTATTTGTTACTTTTGTCCCAACTTTTTTGGAATCAGGTATGTAATTTGTATCTTGCGGTGCCCAAATCCATGCATCTGCCTAATTTTGTTTTAATAATTATTGCACACTTTCTTTAATTCCTATAAACTTCATTTCAAAATATCACTGTATTCGTCTGCTATATGATGTATTCAATTGAAGTTGCTGATCTGAACAACCAATTATATATAACATTTTCAGGCTTTTCCTTTATAAACCACTGTATATAAACTGCAACCTACAGCTGCTGGTTCCAAAATTACAATATCTTGAAAATTTGATTTATTTCCTTTAAAATGTGAAACTTGTATATTATACGAAATTCGTTTTACACAGCCCGAAATATTTCGTTTATTTCTTTTAATTGAATCATTTATAACTGACAACTAATAAAAAAAAAACCCAAATTCAGTATCTCAGAAAATTAGAAGATTGTGAAAAGGTTCATTATTGAAGACACCTTTTGCCACACTCCAATCAGATAATTAATTCAAAACACCTGCAACGGACATTAAATGATCCCATGATTTAGTTCTTTAGGCTCCACAATCATAGGGAAGACTGCTGACAGTTGTCCAAAAGATGACCACTGACACTTTGCACAAGCATAGTAAGACACAAAAAGTCATTGCTAAAGAGGCTGGCTGTTCACAGAGCTATGTGTCCATGAACATTAATACAAAGGTGAAGGGAAGGAAAAGATGTAGAAAAAAGTTCTTTTTGGGAAAAGAAAACTATTCAAAATTGTGGGGGAGATTCACAAAGACTAGACTGCTGCTGGAGTCAGTGCTTCAAGAACCACCGTGCACAGACATGCAAAACATGGGTTTCATCTGTCGCATTCCTTGTGTTAAGCCAATCTTGAACAAATGACAGAGTCAGAAGTGTCTAAAGACGAGGGACTGGACTGCTGCCGAGCGGTCCAAAGTTAAGTTCTATGATATGAGTAAATTTTGCATTTCCTTTGAAAATCAAGGTGTCAGGAGGAAGAGAGAAGAGGCACAGCATCTACATCACATGAGGTTTAATCTTTCCACAATGTTTTCTGAGGTCCAAGGTCAATGCAGCTGTCTACCAGGAGGTTTTAGCACACCTCATACTTGTATTTACATTTTACATCTTTAAGACAATATCAGTAAACACAATTTATTCTGAATAAACAGGAAGCCAACACGAATATCCTCAAGAAGCTCTTGTGGAATTGTGCGTGTGGGTTTTAGGATAATGGGTTTAGTTGAGGTAAGTGCGGAATAAGTGGGTCTTCAAACAGCGTTTTAAGGTAGATGCTGATTCTGCCTTTCGAACATTAAGGGGAAGTTTATTTCATGATTTAGGAGCCAGAAAGGAGTAGAGCCTAGAAGCATGTCTTCCTTGTCCTATAAGAGAGGGGGGGGGCAGTCTTGCAGACAACCGGAGTGTGCGGGGCATGATAAGTGCTGTAATGTAAGAGGGTGCAGGACTATTCTTTGCTTTCTAAGCAAGCATCAGTGTTTTAAATCTGATGTGAGCATCTACAGGGAGCCAGTGGAGAGTGCGGAGCAGTGATGTAATATGTGCGAACTTGGATTGAACATTGAATACAAGTCTTGAAGCCAAGTTCTGGATCAACTGTAGGGGCAGATAGCCCCGAGGGAGTTGCAGTAGTCCAGTCTCGAGATGACCAAAGAAAAGTGAAGGTGATACATTTTGCCGCTATGTTTGTGCACAGCGGAATTGGTCCTCTGCATTTAACCCATCCGTGCAGTGAAAGACACACATACACACAGTGGTGAAGTGAGCACACGTCCCCGGAGCAGTGAGCAGCCAGCACAGTGCCCGGGGAGCAACTGGGGGTTAGATGCCTTGCCCAAGGGCACTTCAGACATGACTTGTCGGTACTTCGAATCGAAACAGGGACCTTCCGGTCGCAAGGCTGGTTTCTTAACCACAAGCCTAAAGAGTAGCACTTCAGTCTTGTCAGGATTTAACTTTGACTGGTTGTCTGCTATCTTGGTGGAGACTGGTGGAGAACGGAAGACAGTTTGGCTGACTGAGCTGCATGCAAGCTCTCGGTGACAGCCAGGAGAGCTGTCTCAGTAGATATCCCACTTTGAAGCCAGACTGGTTCGGATCTTGGAGGTGGTTCTTTGATAGATAAAGAGATAAAGTTGGTTATATACAGTGCATTCAAGAACTTTAGATAAGAAAGAGAGAAGTGATACACAGACTGATCGAGCCCCAACTAATTGCTGTACATGCCAATATGTTTCATGTTAATATTTTTCAGTTGCCAGCATTTCTAAAAATCCTTTTTTTGTATTGGTCTAAAGTAATATTCTAATTTTCTGAGATACTGAATTTGTTTTTTTTTATTAGTTGTCGGTTATAATCATCAAATCAAAAGAATTAAACCCTTGAAATATATCAGTCTGTGTGTAACAAATGTGTATAGTATACAAGTTTCACTTGTATCGAAATACTGAAATAAAAAAAACTTTTTCATGATATTCTAATTTTATGACAGCACCTGTATATAGAAATATACTTGCTAAATGTGTTAGCCAAGAAAACCAACAGTAACCATGTGTAGTTCCAGGAAAACTGAATTAAATTCGGACGGCTGCTGCATAGAACCTTACAACAGGGTTGAGTCAGTGGGTGGCAGAAGATTAGTATTCAGAAAGACCTTCATTTTATGCACTTTGTTGAGGTTTTCACCCAATGGCTCACAAAAGCTCAAGATGTCCTCCTCAGCTGGCACTGACCCCACAGAACATATTTAGGGGGCTAATAAAAGCCTGAAATAAGAGATGCATTACACAGCTGCATACCCTTATGCTTAGAGATAATATTATAAAATACAAGGTACAATTTAGAGCATAGATAGATACAAAACCCAGTTAGGCTTAGGTATAAAGAACTAAACTAACTTAAAGAAGGAGAGAAAATGGAAAGCAATGTAAATAACAAACAAAACCACTAACTCCCTTTCATGTTACATAACCTACCAAACAAAAGAAACCAAAATACATAATTGTGACCTAACTCCCTATTTAGCAAAAACAGGATCAGTATAACAACCTTATCTCTATCCCCTAAAGAATGTTCTCAATAGGTTAAACATGATTATCTCCACCCTAACTCAGCTAATTAGGGAAAGAACCCCCAGAGAGACACAGACCTTATGGAGTAGGCACAAACAGCTTCCCAGCACCCATCCAGCCAGCCTCCTCCACTCAATTGGGTCTGCCCTTTTATGTCGGTTCCCTGATAGCCAATAGGATCCTCCCAGTAATTCCTCCTCCAATCTATAAAGGGAAGGAACACAGACTACACCCAAATACCCAATCACAGTAACCTTGTGATCCTAAGGTCATAACAAGATATAGATTTATACTTTGTTGGACAATGCAAGGGTTCTAACTGACATGCTTAACACTGTTTCCTTATCAAAG
>JAOUQV010000031.1:10264755-10281204 GCA_028565295.1 Aspidoras spilotus | reverse complement strand
ATTTTCCCCCAGCTGGTTCAAGGTCACATTGGAGTTTTACTACAGTTCACGTAAAACTAATACAGCTTGAGGTTTAACTGATTCAATTTAAAATTCATTTTAAATTTACTTGCTCCTTTCTCAAGGACTTCAATATCTTCTTATATTAAGTGATAAGACACATATTATAAAAAAAAGACAAGAAACTGTGAAAAAGACCGGAATCACAAGAGCATGTTAAAAGATTGCATCATCTCCAGCAATCTCACCGTGATTCATTCACTTTTGTAAATGTGATAAATATTAAGTATTTAATGCCATGAAACTAAGATGTGTTTTATATAGATTAGTGTTTACTGATTTATTTATTAGGAGCTACTTTATCATATCCAGTTCTAGCCAGCCATGCTACCCAACTAACAATAATGTATTTACAAAATTGGTAATTGGTAAATTTTGTACCTTGTCAACTTAAGAAAAATTTTTAGTAAATGAATTGGTGAAAAATAATGCAATAATATTTAATAGTTTATATTTAATATATATTATGTGTAGTATTTCGGTATCATACATGCATCATTAGATGTTCATAGTCATTGTCTGTTCACAATGAATCGAAACGTATCACTTTCTAGTTTTTCGGTATCATACATGCATCATTAGATGTTCATTGTTTGTTCAATATTTTCATCGCATGATCCATTGTGATAATTACAGGGAACAAGGCGGACAAAAGCATAATCCATAAGCAGTGTCAAAAACCCGATATACATCTGTTTATTTTTCCAGGACTTGTGGTTTACTCTCACAGTCCAAAAACATGCAGTAGGATAAATGGTATCTCTAAATTGTACTCTGAGCTGACACAAGATCAGGAAGCTCAGTCGGCTTATTGCAATCCCACAGAGCACAACTGTGCAGCCAACCATCGCGAAGTTATTATGGTATATAACCTGAACATGACATGCATCAGTCAATTTCAATAGATCCCTACTATTCTACTATTCTATTCTATAAAAAGCTAAGCACAAATAATGTAAAAGAGAAAATATATACATTTCCTAAAAAATAGTTGCTTGCTGTGTAATTTGTATTCATCAGCGGTACTGGCACTGGCATGGTAATCAATTTGTGGCAATAAGTCTGCATGTGAAATGAGATCTGTGGTCAGGCTGAGACTAGGAAAGGGATATCAATTAAGAGATTTTGCAAAGTTCAGCGGCGAAAGCTGATTCGGCAATAGCACAATTCTAGTTCATAACGTAATGGACTATACAGAATACAAAATGATTAGTATAAGGTCCAAGGCAATTTTGAACAGAATATACAACATTTTATATAAATCTTTGTGCAATTTATGTTTTTATAGCGATAAATTAAATAATTGACAACCAGTATAGATATTTATCTTACATACATCATCTAAAAAATGATGTGAAAATAGAACAAATAGGTAACATTCTAAAATCTATATTATGTTCTAAACACCACAGATCCAGCAATGTCTGTTTTTACAGACCTGGTATATGTGGTATTAGCCGTATATATTCAGTGCCGATAAAAACACTGCTAATAATTTGTTTCAAATTGAATATTTCACAAAGGTCTTGGAAGAAAACCGAATAGCATAATTGGACAGGGCCTCACTAGAGCAGATTATAAACCTCCTCAAATGAAAGCATTGTGCAAATTTGGAAATAATGGTTTCTATATTTGCATAACACCTTTAAAATAATAAATGCATTATATATAAAGCAACGCGTGTTAATTGTTTTGTCTGTCTTTCTTTTTTGATTGTAAATTTTGAATCCTTCACAATTCCTTAATAAAAATTGTTTTGGCTCTCACTGGACTCTAGTAGGCGCTGTTTTACCAGTTAAACTGGAACCGCATGCATCTTTAAAGACTTCCCCTACCTGCTTCAGCGAAGAGGCTTTAATATGGGAGCAATTATACACTCACTGTAATGCCTTTACACAGAAACAAAGCATGTCACATATCCTGGACAATAACATCAGCTACCGTAAGACATACGCCTTTCCTCATAATAAGGCGTTTTCCTCCTGGTGAGATCGCTCGTGGCTACATACTGTACATAAAGCCACATCCAGAATTACTACTATAAAGTCAGTTGTTTCTCATTACAACAAGTGAAATTGCTACTCACCTGAAAAACACTACGGTTTCCCACAAATAAATTCCGAGAGCGCTTAATCTACACATTGCGGTAGCTTTGTGGTAGCTCTGAGGTTTCCCTTGCACGATTTTCTGATTTGAGATGATGATCGATTGCTATTGTGTCTGCTCGCTTTTTAGGGGACCCGATTCAAAGGCAGGGGACGTTTTTAAAACCATAGAAACGAGGTGATCATGATCCTGTCGTCGGCTGGCACAAGGCGAGGCTTCAGTTGTCTTGTCGAGAAGCAGCTTTCCGGATCAAGACGCGATCCAGTTCAATTTCAGAGGTTCACTCCGGGCAAATCCATAACGGCGCGCCGAACACTCTAGCGCCGTCAATTCATCCGTACACCTGAACGCCCAGTTCCAACGTCTGTTAATCTCTAAGCCACCCTCAGCGAGGCGCGATTCCAAAATAAGTTATATGAAATGAATACATGCGCGACTGTTTATAATTTCTTTACACATCCAGTAACACGCGTTCCGGGACACACTACGTCGCAACGGAGCCGCGCGCGCTCACAGGAATCCGGCCGGGATGGAGCGATGCGCTTTTGCAGATTTTATTATTTCCTGCGGATTTCTTTTCCAAGGGCGAAGCAATACTCTTGCAGGGTGACACTTCCATTGTCCGGTCCACTTATAAGACGTGACTCGTTCTCGATTTCATGTTTTTCTGTACGTTTTTATTTTCCTTTGTGAGAAAATTCCAGCAATCTGTGCAACACAGAATTGTAGAAAACATAAATTTGGAACCCTTCAATGCGTCTCCCGTCACCCATGTAAACGCTGCTGGAATTCTTGCTGCAGTCATTTAGTAAACTCAAAAAGCAGCTCACCTTTGCGCGCACGCCCCCGCGCCGCTGTCATTGGTCCGAACACAGACGCTGTCGTTTCCATGTTTTTCTGTGAGCGCAAGCGTGCGTGTGCGTAACCGGGACTGCAGCAAGTTCATGGACATCACGATGAGGAATACGGTAGTAGTATGAACAATCATTGGATTAGGAACATATTGTAACATAAAGGGTTGGATTTTATTATTAATTACAGCACGCAGACGTCAGGAAACAGACTCCACAATGTGGCGAACGACCTCTAAGTTGACCCATGTCCACTAACGCAGCTCCTCCAATAATCCTGCTTATGCTAACCTCCTGGTTAAGCTACACGCAATAGTGTAGCCAGGCTTTTCTACATGATGTGTCCACAGCTAAATCAGAGGCTATGACATAAAATAATAGCACCTAGTTTTGATTTGTCCAATTAAAAAAGAAGCTTAAAATCTCTCCCTTTCATTTCAAAATGATCATATTCCCTAAACAATATCTATTCAACGCATGCAAAGAATGAATGAAAGGAAAGAAAAAGCAAGGACTGAAAAAGAATCATGATCTCTCTCTCTCTCTTTCTCTCTCTCTTCATCTCTCTCTCTCAAATCAATCCGACATTGGACTGCATCTAAACAGTGAGTCAACTTTTCTAAAACGTGTTCTGGAAACATAAACTTGACATTCTTTATCAGTGATCATATAACCAATCCAGTGATCATTTACCCCAAGATATAATTGGCATTCCATTTTTTTCACCACTGTCAGAACTCAGATCAGATAACATTTTGATGAATGCCTAATTAACTGCACTTATGAATCTAAAAATTATCAGGTCCAAACACACAAGGTGATGAGAAAAATGTCTGCATGTGTCATTTTCAGCTGTGTTAATGTTAGAAAGCACAGATGGCTTCGGAGCGGATCTGAATCAGCATTATATGTAAAAACAGAAAGTAAATGTCTGCAGAAAATCATACAATTCCTCTACAATTAAATATATACTGTATATTGTATTCTATATATTTAATCACAGGCTTTATAATTGTTAAATACAACTAAAAATGTATTATTATTATTATTCATTCATTCTTTATTTTCTCCTTAACCACACAGGGTTGCTGGCCATCCGGTTCCTACACGGCAACTCTTAATGCAAT
The DNA here is from genome assembly GCA_028565295.1 of Aspidoras spilotus. NCBI lineage: Eukaryota > Metazoa > Chordata > Actinopteri > Siluriformes > Callichthyidae > Aspidoras > Aspidoras spilotus. The sequence goes on along the minus strand of JAOUQV010000031.1, from coordinate 10,277,060 downwards.
GGCAGAAAAAACCCAAGACAGGGTGCCACACCAGTGTAGGACACTCAAACATACTCTCAACCACACATATTCAGACACTAAGGGCCAATTTAGAGACGACAATTAACCTAACGCAGATGTCTTAGAATGTGGGAGGAAACCAGAGGAACCAGTGAAAACCTTTGAGAACATGTGAATATCAAAATAAATAATAATACATTCAATTCATATAGCACCTTTCAAGATACTCAAGGAAGAGTAAGCGCAGGGGAGTGTAGAGGGTCAGCAGGTGGAAAAGATATACAAGGGCAAATCCATGAAGGGCTTTGAACGTGAGGAGCAGTATTTTATATTTGATGTGCTTATGTACAGTGAGCCAATGCAGTTGCTCCAGAACCGGGGTGATGTGCTTGTGTTTGCAAGTGGATGTGCAGATTCAAGCCACAGCATTTTGATTTAATTGTATAGAGCGTATTGTCTTGTTAGGAAGACCATAGATAGAGAGACAGACAGACAGATAGATAGCCAGGTTACTGGCGGAAACTGGGCTACTGATTTGGAGAAGAAAGAGAGATTCTGGAGGGAGCTAAATTAAGTAGTAGAGAGCATTCCCAGAGAAGAGAAAGTGGTGATTGGTGCAGATTTCAATAGGCATGTTGGTGAAGGAAACAAGGGAGATGAGGAGGTTATGAGCAAGTTTGATGTTAAGAATAGGAATCTAGAAAAACAGGTGGTGGTGGATTTTGCAAAGAGGATGAAAATGATGGTGGTAACCACATATTTCCTAAAGAAGGAGGCGCACAGGGTGACCAACAAGGGTCGAGGCAGTAGCACACAGGTAGACTACATCCTGTGTAGACGAGGTCACTTGAAAGAGTGAGGTAGAGAGACTGTAAGGTAGTGGCAGGGGATAGTGTATCTAGACAACATTGGATGGTGGTTTGCAGGATGATTCTGGTAGTTAGAAAGAGGAAGAGGGCAAATGTAGAGAAGAGGACCAAATGGTGGAAGTTGAGAAAGGAGAAATGCTGTGAGGAGTAAGGTAATCTTTGGGTGGTAGCAAAGAGATTCCAGATGACTGGGTAGCAGCAGCAAGAGTGATTAGACAGACAGGAAGGAAGGTACTTGGTGTGTCACAAGCAGAAGGCCTTAGATGAGTTGTATGAGATGTAAAGTGAAAGTGAAAAGTGAAAGTAATACATTTTGTCATTAGGTTTGCACACAGCAGAATTGGTCCTCTGCATTTAACCCGTCCGTGCAGTGAACACACACACATACCCACACACTGGTGTAGTGAGCACACGTGCCAGGAGCAGTGAGCAGCCAGCACAGTGCCCGTGGAGCAACTGGAGGTTAGGTGCCTTGCCCAAGGGCACTTTAGCCATGACTTGTCGGTACTTGGAATCAAACCAGGGACCTTCTGGTCCTTAACCACAAACGTACGACTCCCCTAAGTCATAGTGACAGATACGACTTTCTTACTGTTAGACAGTAAGTAAGGAGAGAAGGAGTTGTATTACCTTGCAAAGCAGATAGATAGAGCGGGAAAGGATGTGCAACATGTCAGGGTGATCAAGGATAGAAAAGGGAAATGTACTGACAGGTGAGGAGAGGGTAAGGGAAAGATGGAAGGAGTATTTTGAGGAGCTGATGAATGAAGATAATGACAGGGAAAAGGAGTTGGAGGAATAGAAATAGTGGATCAGGGTATAGTAAAGATTAGCAAGGATAAAGTAAGAAAAGCTTTGAAAAGGATGAAAAAGGGAAAAGCAGTCGGATCTGATGACATACCGGTAGAGGTATGGAAATGTATAGGAGAGATGGGAGTGTCGTTTTGACTAGATTATTTAATGGGGTGTTTGGGAGTGAATTGATGCCTGAGGAATGAGGAGAAAGTGTACTTGTACCGATTTATAAGAACAAGGGTGATGTGCAGATTTGTAAAAATTACAGGGGCATAATGAGTCATACAATGAAGATTTGGGAGAGAGTTGTTAAAGCTGGGCTTAGACAATCAGTGACTGTTTGTGAGCAGCAGTATTGTTTCATGCCAAGAAAGAGCAAAACAGATGCAATTTGTGCTTTGGGAATGCTGATGAAGAAGTATAAAGAAGGTCAGAAAGAGCTACACTGTGTTTTTGTGGATTTAGAAAAAGTTTATGACAGGGTGCCGAGAGAAGTACTTTGGTGTTGTATGAGGAATTCCTACGCTATGTTAGATTGGTGCAGGACATGTATGAGAACAGCATGACAGTTTTCATTAGGAGTGACCAGGATGGGTAGGATTAGGAATGAGAACATCAGCACAGCACAGGTTGGAAAATTGAGAGCAAAGTTAGAGAAGGCTGATGAAGATGGTTTGGACATGTACCGAGTGGGGACAGTGGATATATTGGTAGGAGCATGTTAGAGATAGAGTTGCCAGGCAGGAGGCAGAGAGGAAGACCAAAGCGGAGATATATAGATATGGTCAATGTACACATGCAGGTAGTTGGTGTGAAAGCAGAAGATGCAAAGGACAGAGTGAGGTGGAAAAGATTGACTCGCTGTGGTGACACCTGATAAAAGGGAAAGGCAAAAAAGAAGAAGAAATCAAAGAAAGTGACTCTTTTAGTGGAGGTATGCCAACTGCAGGGGATCCAAAATCATTCTTACTTGAGGTCTGAGGTAATTTACCACAAGTCTTTTCATTACCTTCATGACATGTGATGTAAGGGTCACAGGTCTAGAGTCATTCAAGGATGTGGTGGTTAATTTCTTTGGTATTTTGTTAGAGCAGTTATTTGCGGCCAGTAACAAATTCAGGACCAAAAGCTCTGCTGTCTGAGGTGAAAGCATGGGTAAAGATGAGAAATGTTACGTAGGTGGAAGTAAGCATACTGAAAAGGTAAAATGTGGGTAAAATGTGACACCAACATTTCTACCAGTACCTATAGAAGAAACAGAGGTGTTCCCAATGAGAAGAACAGGACAAGAGAAAGAGGACAGTGCAGCTGTAGTGCCAATGCATAGAAGTTCAGTTTAATCTGTGTTTAATTGAAGATAGTTTGCCCGAAGCCATGAGATGAGATCTTGAAGACACCTAATGAGAGGAATAGGAGGAAAGGGATTAGAGGGCCTGAGGCTAAGGTATATCTGCATGTCGTCTGCATAACAGTGGAATTCTTGTCTGAAAAAAAGAAAATATCATCCAGGGGAGAGATGTAAAATATAAATACCAGCGGTCCAAGGACCGAGCCCTAAGGCACGCCCTCACGTATGAATGCATTTATAAGATGTGGTACCCTAGTTGGACAAAATGTTGCCTGCCTGAGAGGTATCATGCTCTTTAAATCATGCTAGTGCCAGGCCAGAAAGACCAATATTGGATAGTCCGGACAGAAACATTTTGTGTTTTATAGTATTAAATGCAACAGTGAGGTTGTGAAGTAGTAGAATAGAGACCAGACAATTGTCAGCGAACAAAAGAAGGTCATTTAGATCACAAAGCAGTGCAGTCTCTGTACTAGATATAGATGGAAACCAGATGGAAAAAAAGTAGATGATTAGATTTTAAGAAATTAAACAGCTGGGATGCCACAACTCTTTTACAATCTTAGAAATAAAAGGTAAGTTAATAACATGCAAACTACACACAGAAATTTCCCAAGAGTTCCGATCTTGGGCTCGAACCCTGGCCCTTCTTTTTGTGAGGCGACAGGACTACCCACTGCACCACTAGCTGCTCCGTTATTATTATAATTATTATTCAGTGTTTGTTGCAGGCTTTATTTAAATATTATTCTTCTATGTTTTTTTATGAATATCAGAACTGTATTTATCATGTAGTCTTAGTCGTTTGTTTTTAGATTTGCATTGTGGTTTGCTAGTGGTGTTAGCATCAGCAGCAGCAGCAATAGTAGTAGTAGTAGTTGTAGAGCATTATAGTGATGAATAATTCCAATGCATTTTTGTAAAGTTTACCAGAAGCAACACATTTCAAAATAGTTAGGACAAGGACAAGAAAAGACTGGGAAAGTTGAGGAATGCTCAAAAACACCTGTTTGGAATATTCCACAGGTGAACAGGTTAATTGGAAACAGGTGAGTGCCATGAAAGGCTGGAGCGAGGTTTACCATTTTCTAAACAACTGGGTGAGCAAATAGTCAGCCGTAAAAGAACGTTTCTCAAGGTGCAATTGCAAAAGAATCTGGAGAAATCTCTGCAAGTAAGCAGTCCATTTTATCCCTCAGGCAGTACTGCATATATACTGAAATCTGTCTGTAATGGATATTACCACATGGATTCAGGAACTCTTCAGAAAACCATTGTCAGTGAACACGGTTTTCATTCCATCTTTTTTGGAACTTACACATTTCACTAAGTGAAAGTTATAACTCTACCATACAAAGCAAAAGCCACTTATCAACAACACACAGAAACACCACCAGTTTCTCTAAACCTTAGCTTATCAAAGTAGGTCTGACGAGTTCACAATTCATATTCATATAGGCTAAAGAGGAAAAAGACTGTCCAGATTGTTATTAGCACAAAGCCAGCATTACTAATGGTATGAGGGTATGTTAGTGCCCATTGTCTTGGTAGCTTGCGAAGGCACCATAAACGCTTTCTTGAACATCCCTGATTATTTCAGAAGGACAATGCCAAGCCACATTCTGCACATATCACAACAGCGTGGTTTTGTAGTAAAAGACCTGCCAGCAGTCAAGACCTGTCTCCCACTTAAAATATGTGGCACATTATAAAGAGGAGACCCCAGAATGTTGAGCAACTGAAGTTGTACATCAAGCAAGAATAGGAAATGAGTGAACCTACAAAGCTTCAACAATTAATGTCCTCAGTTCCCAAATGCTCATTAAAAATGTTGTTGAAAGGATTGGTGATGTAACACAGTGGTAAACATACCCTGCCCCATTTTATTTGGAATGTGTTGCAGACATAAAATTCAAAATATGTGAATATTTGCAAAAAACAATAAAGTTTTTAAGCTTGAACATGAAATATCTTGTCTTTGTATCATATACATTTACATTTTTTCATCTTTCTGCTTTTTCCCTGTCACCAGGGGTCGCCACAGCGAGTTCCTCGCATTAGGATTTGGCACATGTTTTATGCCGGATGCCCTTCCTGATGCAACCCTCACCCTTTCGGGCTTAGGACTGGACAATTTAGCTTCTCCAATTCACCTAGAATGACAATTTACCTAACATGCATGTCTTTAGCCTGTGGGAGGAAACCGGAGCACCCGGAGAAAACCCACGCGAACACGGGTAGAACATGCAAACTCCATATACTGTTAAATATAGGTTGAAAATTATTTGTATTCTGTAATTATATATATTTTCTTCATTGGAAATTTATTGGAATTGAGGTTGTATATGCTAGATCTCAGGTGGATCAATTTAACATTTTTAGCATTTGGTCTTTTCTAACAAAATTAGTGGTAATAAATTGCTATATTGGGGAACTGTACATTTTATTAAGCTTTTGTAATGTACTGTATGTAACCTAGTTTCAGAAGAATGACACACTGACATAATTATATAATTAAAAACATGTTTTTTTAAATAAACCATTGCATTTACTTCAACAAATGAAGAACACCACAGCGGAGCCAAGCAATGTTGAATGCCAGTCACTGGCTTTGCCTGCCCGCACTTTATGGGATAGTTTTATGTTTTCTCAGATGGTGTCTGTCTAGCATTTTTTATTAAACCTGAGTTTGCAGCTAGCCATAGCAAGTACTTTATAAAAATAAGCAAAAAAAATGATGAGGTGTGTTTTTGCATAGCCTCAACTGGGGATCGAACTGTGTCAGGTGACAGAACTACCCATTCTGCCACCCTGCCGCCCTACAATAATAATAATAAGAAGAATATTCACAGTGTCCCTATTATTTTCCCTGGATTCCTCCAAATACATGCTAGGCTAATTGCTGTCTTTAAATTTCCCTTAGTGTGTGAGTGAGCATTTAATAATAATAATAATAATAATAATAAAAATAATAATAATAATAATAATAATAGTTTTTATTTGTAATGCACTTTTTATTTGGCAGAATCTCAAAGTGCAAAAAACATCAGCAGTTTGTGCCCTATGTTAAAGTGGCGCCCTGTCTAGTTTTTCCCATGTGCCTATATGCTGCTTGTTGTGTGCCATATTCCCTATGATGAAGCATGTTTCGGAAATAAATGAGTGAATGATAATACTAATAATAATAATACTAATGCTAATACTAATACTACTAATAATAATAATATTAATAATAATTATTATTATTATTATAGAAGAAGATGAAGAAAACACATCCCCAAAAATGACGATAAATACAGAATTGTGATTAAAACATATATCACAACAAAGTATAGTACTAGAAGCTGTGTAAGATACTCTCCTTAAAATTCTGAAAAAGAAAATGTTTACTTTCTGAGGTAGGAGGTAAGACAGAGAGTATCATTCAAGCAATAAATTACAGTGAATGAGCACACCTGTGATTTGGACTGGGAATCCATGAGAACAACAAATGGGAGAGGCAACTGCAGGAGGTTATAGATTCTGATTCGGAACAGCAGCTGTCAGAGCTCAGCCAGTCTTTGGCTACACGTAATAAACACTGGCCCTGTGCTGTATAGTTGCAAACAATTAAAACACATTTTTTTTGCTTTAGTCTGGCACAGGTTGTGAAAAATTTGGAGACAAGACTGGAACACAACCTGGGTGAGACCACTTTGGCATGCATTCATTATAATGCTTGATCTACTGTCTGAGAATAAGGTTTTGCATGCTAATAAGGTTTTGCATGCTCACTCCATGTTTATATGTGTTTCTTCATCTCCCTGATAATATACCAGCAGGGTTTAACCGGCTACTTAGGGCTACATCAGGCAGCCAACAATTATTATTATATTATTTATATAATAATTATTATTATATTATTCATGTCTTGAACCTGTGTTCAAAGCAATTCATCCGCGCTGTACTATATAAATATAAACAAACAATGAATGAATGAACGAATGTATGAGTGAATATTGTGTAGAATGCACTATATGAAATAGAATAAACTCTTCTCAGATAGACCTCCCTCAGAGTGAAATTATGCTAGCTCAGTATGCTTTGAAGAAGACATTTAGGTCATACTGAAGAGTATGCAGAATTTATAAGATTAGAGACATAGTTTTCTGAACAAATATAACTGAAACCAAAATGACGCCTCTGATAGTTGGCTTAGGTCAGATTTCTGAGTCTCAAAAATCACTGCTAGTTAGTTGCCTTGTTACATGTGTCAGTTTAAGTCATGTCTTAATCAGATTTTGTTTGTTACCTTAGTTGTATCACTAAAAAGGTACATTGTTTTCTATATAAGGATTTTCTATTTACTCTAAAGCATACATTTTTATTGCTTTAACAAATGACAATACATTCATTGGAATGATATTTGAATTAATTAAAAACAATCATGTTAAGGAAAATATAGCCAGTGATATTCTGACAGACCTGCACACACTGATGACAGTTTTTGTTATCCATCGAGATCTAGTTTTTGCATATACTTAACTTAGATATATAATCATGATACTAATATACTATACTCAGGAATTATCTATCACACAAGTAGAATGTTGGGTAGATTGCTTGTGTGTCATTCCTGTGATTTTATTGCATTAGAAGAAACAACTGACCATACAATTCCAGTGTAGTCAGTGATTAGTTATTAAATATTGAAATATACTTATTATACAATTAAACATACATACAGAACTGCACAAACGTCTAAGTTACCCTTATCATTTTTTCTGAAAATTCTTTTGCTTTTAGAAGTTTTGAAAACCATTGTTATACCGTATTAACAAAGTGGTCTGTTTATATGTAATATGTTGCATTATTTACTGATATACAAATAATTAGGTAAATATACAAATAATAGTAATTTAATGGAAAGGTAGTTTGTTATAATATAACATTTCTTTTTACTGACTTGATAGTCTAGAAATCATGAAAATATATTGGTCTGTAAATCCACTATCCAATGTCTCAGGGAGCTTTTTATTTATATATTTATTCATTTAATTTGCTTATTAGAACAGAAATCCACAGCTTCATTTTATATAACTGCTTTGCAGAAATATAGATAAAATCACTAAACTAATCATTCTGAAATTGTGTATATGGTAAGAAAATTAAAAAAGTAAAGAAAAAAAAACAGAATAACTAGAATGATACACCTGAAAACACCATAAAAAAGATGTAGGAGTGCACCTGTTGATAAACCTTCTATAATTAATGTGGATTAGAATGTTTATTTTCCTGTATGTGACTTTGTACGAGAGTCTGTAATCATACTAAGAGTAGTAAGACTATACATAATTATAAAAATGATCAATACTGTTCCTGCAACAGACAGCGGTTATGATTTCAAGCTAGAATTATTTGATATATTATGAGAAAGATTGATAAAGCCTTCAGGAAATGACAAAAGGAAATTGCCCAACCTTCAGGTTCTTCAGTGGCAGTGAATAGTGATTCTGTCATCACCTTTTTTCAAACTAATAATTGGCATAGTCTGAGGGAGATGGCATTTGTGTTTCCTGCTTGGTATTACCAAACATTCTTACATAAAAAGATACACTCATTTCAAGTGAAGGAATATCCACTGATGAAATCTGATGTTCTGTAAGCTTATTACAGCCTAGATTATGCAAAAATGCAAAATAGATACAAGATTTCCCTACAATATCTGAAGTAGCCTTTCTGAATTGGCCCTCAATGAATTGTTAATAAACATGTGCACTCTCGGAGGAAATCAATTTTTTAATTATAGAATTTTTCTATAGTAGCTCAAGCAATATCAACTGCATAAAAGATCATAACCAACCACACAAAATTGTGATTTACCCTATTAAACTGAGTCATTATAAAATTTCTTTATGAATCGTTAGTTTCAGAATATTAATTTGATTGGTTCAAGTGGTGCTCAAAGAATGCCTATATTTAGCATAACTTCAGTAGCTTGTTACTATGTGTATCACTTGTCTGTTTGATATGTCAAAATTCTACTTCTTAAACTTCCACTTTTTAAACATTTCACTGTATGAGAGTAATCAACATCAACAGTGGACATCGCAGCAATAGAACACTTGGCATACTATACTAAAGTTTGTCAGGCAAACACGAAAATGAAGATGAGATGCTAGTTTTATTCAAACATTTTATGGGAAGATACTGTTCAAATCAATGTAGAGTAGCAATCCAGCTAGTCATATTTCTTGCCAAATTGTGTTTGCAATGCAACATACCTGAAGTTAATTCTTGCACATAGAATTTTCAAATAAATATTGCATTTGTGTTTATTTGCGAACTAGCTATAGAACCTACTGTCATCTTACCACAACCTTGCTTGTGCAATCATTGCTTAAAAGGCAATCTACATTTTTAAGCCTTTTTTAACATATGGTGCAGCATTTATTGATGTTTCTCATGCAACCCAAACTAGACCTATATAGATGCCATTTTTAGCTACACTTTTATATATATATACTTCTCCTTTCATACTCAGCAATCATCTATATTGTTTCATGTAGGCCACAGCCCAGCTGCAACCCCCAAAGACCATTAGCAGATGTACAATATAGAAAGTCAGAATAAAAATGCTGTGATCTGCAAAAAGGGTGAATCCAAGAACCCATACAAAATCTCATGAGTCATCACATAAACACACCAAATAAAACATTATAATACGTAAATCTAGCTTTCTAAAATTACTTCTCATTTTCTGGTTATTAATCAAACTGAATTTAGCCAAATAAACCCAGAGGTAAACATATATCAAAGCACTACATTCTGTATGTTCTGTGTTAATTAGTTGATTTATATATGCTTGTTTAGTTTTGAAGATCACTGCACCATGAAAAGATTCACGGTGCTGTCCAGTCCCATAACAGTGATCTCACACACAGCAGGCGGGAGTTTCTCTGCTAATTATAGTGAGTGCTGTGTTGTGCATTCTACATTGGACTGTGACAGATTCCTGGTGATCTTGAAATTTGCATCAATGGCAGTTTGAGAATGATAGATTTTCGATGCCGGTGACACAGAACATATCTTGATTACAAATCATCATGTGATGCATGAAGTATGGGACAGACAGAATCAAGAAAGTAAATAAAATTTGATTCTCCTGTGTTTTGGAGTCATTAGTTCAAGGATATATGTTAGGATTGTTGTTCATGTTCAGTACATAACTGTTGTACAGTACAATCCCATTAGTGAGATATTATCATACATTATTTTGTTTAGGTAGCAATATGTTATTGAAAGCTTTCAATGAGACATAAGGTAATACTAGAAACTGACTAGAAATGCAATAGCAGCGAAAGAAAGTCTTTCTGGGAAACCAGAGCCTTTAAGAAGGAAGGGGAACGGTAGGTGTGGGCAAGGCTCCTGGAACACAGCGGCATGTGTTTTATGGTTTAATTTCTTCAGGGACAGGGTTGTCTTGTTGGCCGTATCTTGTGTCTAAGCACGATGAGTAGTGATATATGGCAAGGGATGAATAATGCAATTTTCTTAACAGATTTTTGCTGTAGAGACTTATCAATACCAAGGACCTAGACTGAATCATTTCTTAATCATCTTGGGCATCTGCTATGCCCACATTAGTTTTGCAGCTAGAATTCTGAGAGAAAATGTTCACAAGATGATGTCAATGTTATGCAATTGAGCACATACAGATATTTAAAAAAGCTGGAGGATATAATATTAAAGATTTAAAAACAATATAAAGTATTGTTTATAGCTGAATAAACCTACAAGTGCTGCTACAACTTGAATTATATGTACTGAGTGTCACATCCCTACCTGCACTCAGTATTTTATTTATGTGGTGTATAATTTACAAATAGCACTCATGCAGTACAGTGGGTATTATGTAATATCTAGTCTTTAGAATATATTTGTTGTCTGTACATAGGCAAAATATTTACACTTTTTTTTGTTTATTTATCTATTATCTATTAATGGCAGTGCAAACTGTTGGCAATGTTAGTATAGTAACATCAGTGGATAAATAAATGACAAACTAAGTTATATTATTGCCTAATCGCCCTTTATTTATTTACACATTAAACACGTCATTATTCAGATTACACAATGGCTAAGTAAAAGCTAACCAAAGCTCTTTGTTGGCATCTCGATTCAGATATTTGAATTTTTATGCCCAAAACAATCTCAATTTCTAAATAAGAAATGAGGTTCTCTTAAAGCCTATGTGTGTAGGATACATATAAGAGTCTATTTAACTGCATTAAGCCAAATAAGTTGTAAGCCTATGCTTCCCCATGGCTAAGACATTAACGATTATTTATTGGTTGTGTTAAGCTTTTAGAAGCATTTGTGCGCTAATGATACCATTGTGAGCAAAACTTCCAAATGCGTTGGAATTACATTAGCGGTCTGTCCCTTTAGAAAGCCAGTAGATTACTTTCACAACACCACACAACAGCAATCTGTTACATTATTAAATACTACCTCTGAATATCAATTATTTTTAAAAATGCACAATTTGCGTTTTTATCCTCCTTTCATCAATTTTTAATGACCCTAATCAGTATTAGTTCTAGGACACTAGTTAGTTCTAGTTAGGGAGAGGCCTGAAAGAAGTAGAAGAAGAATCAGAATTAGTTCTAAAATTACATGGCACATGTATTGTACAACTAAATTCCTTGACTCCACAAACCAAAAGCACACTAGCTGACATCGCATACCCCTGCTATCTAGGAAAATGTACAGAAGCATTTGGGCCCTAACAGCCAGACTCTCCCACACGTGATCAGACTAGTCTATAAACAATGACTGGTATAATCACTGCATACCACTTAAAATAATCAGAACTGGACCAAAGACCACACAGACTCACCCACACACTCCTGTCCCTTTGCAAATTTGCACATCATTTTTGCATTTCTAAAATGTTACTGCAGCTAATTTGTCTCATGTTAACAAACCCTCAGTACTGTTTTGCACTATTTAACCTATTCTTAATGTTCATTAATTAATTAATTCATTCATTCATTTATTCATTCATTCATTCATTATCTTCCCCTCAATAAATACTAATAATAATTGATACCTGTAGGGAAATTCTTTCTCTGCATTTAACGCATCCAGGGCTGAACACCTGGAGCAGTGTGCTGCCCCCACTGAGGCACACGGGGAGCAGTTAGGGGTTGGGTGCCTTGCTCAACTGCACTTCAGCCATGACTTGCCTAGAGTGGGGTTTGAACCAGCAATCTCTTGGTCCTCAGCCATTCACCCTATCCATTAAGCCA
>JAOUQV010000031.1:10196066-10207429 GCA_028565295.1 Aspidoras spilotus | reverse complement strand
AAGAAGTTTCACAATCCTCTCTTTTGTTTCAAGAGACATTTCTCTTGTTGGAGCCATGGTTCTTGCCACTCCACTTCATCCAGCAGCCCTCCAAGGTGTCATGACTGCAGGTGTTTTTAACTGCAGACTAACAAGCAGATCTAATCTGAGGCAGGTGTCCATTTAGGGAAAGGAAATTGACTGGGTGTGTCCTTATTTTCTACCTCCAGTTTGAGTGATTCCATACTTTTTTGCCAGAAGTTGTAGCACAACAGACAAAGCCGGTGACCGCAAGTAAAACGCAGGTGGGTTACCTTATTATTGAGTATAAGATGTTCACGAATGGGACCGAAACGATTGGCTAAAGCAAACAGAGAACAATGCTTGGGTCTCTCGTCATATTTAACCACCACGACTCTGCTTTTAACCTAGAACACAAAAACAAAACAACAAATCAAATATAATTGTAACCTAGGAAATTGTATTCCACAATATGTGATTCACTGTGGACAGCATAGTTACCTTTGGTTTTGCAGAGTATGAGTTGTTCATCACACCTGAGCTTGCAGATCCTTTAAAGAGAAACATTTAGGTAAATATTGATGCTTTTATTTAGTGTTTAATGCCCTTTTTTCAGCATCTGTTGCCATTTTATGACAAACAAGGTTACATACATTCATAAAGTATACATTTTACACGAACCATGGGCAATATTACATCTCCAATTGATCTAGCATGGCTGTCTATGGAGAAACCCCAAAGCACACTCCATTCAGAAATTTCCTGTCATCCCACCGGGGTTTAAACCCTGGTCCTTCTTTGCTGTGAGGCAATAGTGCTTACTGTCACAGTTCTTCACGTCACAACCATATTCCAAAAACAAATTAATACGCAATACATTTTTAATCTTTTGTTATCTTGGCTGTGTGCTTAGTGTCATTGTCCTGTCTTTCCAGTCTAAGGTCCAAAGAGCTCTGAAGCCAGTTTTCTTAAAGGACGTCTCTGTACATTACAGAATTTTTCTTTTCCTCGACCCCGACTAGTCTCCCAGTTTCTGCTGCTGCAAAAAAAAAACCTGCAGCATGATGCTGCCATCACATTGGTTCACTGTAAGGATGGTGTCTGGTTTCTTCCAGAAATGACACCTGGCATTCAGGACAAAGAGTTTAATATGTTTCACTAGACCAGAGAATTTTGTTTCTCGTAGTTCGAAAGTCCTTTCGAAAAACTCCAAGCGGTCAGCCTTTTGCCTTTTATTGAAGCTTGCTTTCCGTCTATTCACGCTACAATAAAATCCTATTTGGAGTGCAGCAGAAATTCTGTCCCTCAGAGTGACCCTTACGTTCTTGGACACCTTCCGGACTAAGGCCCTTCCCACCCTGATCACTCAGATTGGCTGGGCGACCAGCTCTAGGAAGTGTCCAGGTGGTTTAAAACTGTAGGAAATTATTCTGTACCCTTTCCAGATGTGTGCCTTAACTAAGTACTGTCTCTGAGGTCTAGAAATATTTCTGAAGACTTCATAACCTGGTTCGTGCTCTGAAATGTACCATCAACTACGGGACCTTATATAGACAGGCTTGTGGGTTTACCACAGGTGGACTCCAATTAAGTTTTTAATACAACTGTGAAAGTGGAAACAGAGATGCAACAGAGCTTAAAAGGCTGTGAATTCTTGTGTACATTTTTAAATTTTTTATAACTTACATAGCATGATAATGAATATAAATATTCAGATAATACAAAGAAAAAAAAAATAATAATAAAAAAAATAAAAAAAACTGTATGCAAACTTGTTACCCCAGGTTGTTCTTGGGTTTGAAGTAGGGGCAACACCCAGTAATCCATCTGATCGGCCCACTGAGCCCACAGAAAATGAATCTGACCTGATAGAGATAATGTTAATACCCTGAAAATGTAGCTCTGTGTTGAAAATATGACAGACTGGTGACAAATTAAAGGGAAAAAATGCCACGTACACAAAACAGATTTTACAAAGGCACGGATTCTACAAATTATTTGTAATAAAATATTTGTAATCATGAATTTATTTATTTATTGTTTAACCGTGGTAGCATAATGCAATCGCATCATTTAAGAGCCACAGAATTCCCTTTCATTTGTCACATGAGATTTACACAACTCAATTTACGTACAGTCTACCCGAAGGCATTTGAAGGTCCCAGTCTTGATACCTGCAAACAGAAAAAAGTTGCTTTTGAAGACTCATGACAAATATAATTTGTATGAATGAGTAATAGTAATGCATAATTGCAAACATACATTAAATACTGCTCAAATCCTACACTACTCAGACAAAATAAAATTCACACACTAACAGCAGCCAATGCAAAAGAAAAAAATGTGTGGCAAAAACTCCAATAGACAATGTTGGCCAGACTCAAACCTCCACAACCCAGTGTTCCAAATTCATGTGACTTGTGTGGTGTTGCCTGGAACTTAAGCTGAAATGCCAAATGTCATGGAAATTTAGCAGTACCGCTGAGGGAAACTGCATTAAAATCTAAAGGAATCATGTAGATATACTGATGGGAGTTTTCCCATCTTGAGTTTTCCACCCTTGACCCTTACGTACAGGGATTATTCCAGATTCTCTGAATATTTTGATGATCTGCACTGTAGATGATGTGTTCAAATTCTTTACAATTTTACACTGTCGAACTACTGATATTGCACCTCTATTTGTCAGTGCAGAATTAGGAAATTGGCGATCGTCTTCCCATCTTTATTTCCGAGAGCTCCTGCTACTCGAAGATGTTTTATTTTTAACCAGTCATATTAATGACCTATTGCCAATTTACCTAAAAAGTGGTAGTTGATTGTACCTATGTACAAAAAGACTAACTTTAATCAGTCTCTTAGTGCCCTATTTTGCCCAATGTTTTTTTGAGATGTGTTGTCACGTTATTTCAAATGAGCCAACATTTGAGATTTGTAAATGATTGCATTCAGTTTTCAATTACAGTTTGTATTGTCCCAAACAATGATTGGGTATCTATAAAAAAATAAAATAAAATAAAAGGGGGGGGGGGGTACTTACACATCTATGCAGAATTTATAAAAAATAACCATCTTCAATAAAACAATAAGACTTGCACTATGTCAACATTAAATTAAAAGTAACTGAAATACAAGACAATGTGGAGGACATACAATTGCATAAGCATCCTCCGGTTGTCTGCATGTCGCACGCCAGCTTTGTGCTGATTCCATTCCTACAAAGACAGTGATTATTAAATGAAAATGTAATACTGCACAGCTGATAATTTTTTTTTTCCAAATACACAATAAGAAACTTTTAGGAATTTGAAAGCATGAAATTTGCTGACCCTCTTTATAATAAGATTTACGTTATATACATATATACCATAGCTAAAGATGTTTAAAATCAATATTAATAATGACTTGCATTGCAGTAAAGTTCAGTAGTGAAAAAAACAGACTAGTGGACACACTGAATGGGACCTCATACTAAACATACTGTAAAAACACCAAGATGCACTGAGAAACAATGATGAAACGGTTTTGGGCACAGGTGTTCACCAGCATGTGGCTGAAATATTCAGAAGGGAAAACGATGCTGTTGTAAGATAAACAGTTTTGAATTACTCACCATGGAAGAACGCACATCAAAGTCACAAAGGGAGCACATATGGGGAAACGTGTCCGGCATGACACCGAAGAAATCCTGAATTTTGTCCTTGGACGGAGATCCTAGCCGTCTTTGCGCAAAAAGGTCAGCAGACATTGAAGAGGATGTGCCTAAACCACGATAGCGGTCAAGCTCAGAATACTGGCGATCTCTACTATTGTTGCCGCTCCCGTAATTGAGCATATCATAGCTGCTAGAGGATAAATCTTGAGTAGAACCATAGCCGTAATCAGAAGTGCGGCTTTGACTTGCGGAAGCTGCAGAAAGGTCCAGTCTTCCCCCTTGCACATCTCCCCACTCATTCCGACCACCTCTGTATGAGAGGTTTTGGGAGAGTGGTTGAGATAGTAGGTCACTGGTCGCATGTTGACCGACATCAGACTTTCGGTTCTTCAGCTGCCGTATAAGATTTGGCAATGTTTCCACACTGATCTTTTCCTCAGGAACCTGGGCCAGTGCCTCCAAGTCATTAGGAGAAAGACCGAGACTGGCAAAAAGCTTCATGGTATTGCTAAGAGGGTTACTCACACAACGGGGCGCCATTTGTGAATCCTGGCTGTCTACTCCACCCAATCCCATTAATCCTCCGTGTTGCTGGGATGAGGCTCCATAGGGAGACTCGCCCATGCTAAAGTTCAGTGTCTCGGCAGCAGCCAAGAGCCCCCGACCTACAGCAAAGCCTTTCTGGGAATTGTCTGGTGTCAACTTCTGAGACATGGCTTCAAAATGATAGAGAGTGGCAATACAACCTGGCAGAGGATGTAAAGGTAAGGAATGACGTAGCCAATTGATTTGTCCCAAAAAAAAAGTCCTCGGATATAATTCCAAATGTCAAAGATAAGCCAACGTTGAGAATGGACAGATCCTCTTCTATGATAGATTGAAAAAGGTCTGCAGAAAGACAATGAAGCAATGATTTGTATTCTACAGTAGAAAGAAGTGAAAAGTGACAATTGATAATACCATAAATTGAAACATGCCTCAATATCAAGATTTACAAAAGGCTATACGAATTTTGAGTTGAACAAAGGAGGACTGTAGAGAGTGTTTAAAGTATAGGAGTACGTAGAGTCTTAAAATGGCCAGGAATGAGAGAAAGAACTGAATATTACAGGCAGGAGAGAAAAACCATGGTGGCATGATGCAAAATGTTTAATATATCAGAATCACAGGAGAACAATCAGCTTCAATGCATCGGAAGAGGACAGAAAAATATAAAGTGCATTAAAAGGTTTTGATTCCGGGGAAGTGTTTTATTTGAACAAGAATTCAGTAATACTATGCATCATCTCTAAACAGATGAAATCCAATTAAGTTTCTTCATACTAAGCAAAGGTAATGAACTAATGTATTCCTTAGTTTTAATCAAAAAGGACAGCTTTCATACTGCAGATTTAAGAAGTCTTCGGAGTGGGCTTCATTTAAATATGCGAAAACTGAGCAGGATAAAAGGCAAGACATGAATATAGGCAAACTGCCTGACCGACCGGAGCACATCCACTGAAAAAAAGAACTTGATCATTTGCATAAATTGAAGAGAGTTGTGTATTTTTTCAAAATGTAAATCTAAAACAGTCCACTGGAATGTGTGTGAAAGACATTTGGAGAACAAGTTCAGGAAAAATAAATGCTCCCCCCCAAAATCCAACTGTGTATTAGTCAAATAGAAATAAACAGTAATGAACATCTAACAATATGTTCTATATTAAATGTGGTAGGATTACAATAATTTCCATGTATTTATGTGCTGCCTTATATTAAACAGTTTAATCAGTTAAGCCTAAACCTAGAGTCAGCCGAATTTTCTACCTTATTTAAATCATACTGTATCTAGGCTTTACAATACAGAATTCACAAGTTCCTTCGCAGGATAAAGCAGGATACACTTTCAAAATTCTATCTTTCTGGCTGTAAGAACAAATTTCCATAAAGTAATGTGTTGCATCAGTCACACTTGATTTTTTACATCAATTAGAACAAAAAATCTCATTATTTTGAAGAAAATAAAATGGTATTATGTAATTTGCAGAAATGCCTATTATTCTTCAGTTTGCTCAAACCCAGAAGTAGAATGACATGAAACATGGCTCAAATTCAAAAGATTTGAAACAGTTCAAGAACAGAAATGTTTATAAAAAATATTATACTAACCATAATTAACAACATTAAATAATTATTCACTAAAAAAAAATAACAGAAGCACGTAAAATAAAACACTAAATATAAACCAGCGCGCTACATGCCGGTAGTCCTGGCCATGTGGACACTACAATATTTAAATTTTATTACAGATTAAAGAATATAAATGTGCAAATAACTTGTATTTAAAAATAAGAATTGTTTTCAGAATCGAATTATCCCCCTAGTGTGATGTAATTAAAAGCTGCACCGTTGGGTAATAATGTTACATAAAATGCACTTTTTAAATAGGATGCACCTTCCTTCCATGATATAGATATAATGTATAAAAATACATTCGTCTCTTTACAAAGAAAAATGACTTTTTACACCAATCTAAACAGTCACATGTTCACACAGCAAAAGTTTTTGTATTAGAATTATCCACAATCGAGTTAAGGATGTGTTCACTATCCAGTTCACAGTAAATTACTTGCAATTATATTCTTTATTTTAATGGACACCGGGTGCATTCAGCTGTTGGATGCTTTAATGTAACCCCAGTTACTTTACCTCTCATTAGAATATAGGGCTCTTATAGCGTTAATAAACATAATGACAATATATGATCAGACATTAGTGCATGTTTTAGTAATATTTAAAACGGAAACAATCACCAACCTCTCGGTAAACTTTATAGAAATCTGCATGCCAGTTTGTGTTAACTCACTCTTTTATATGCGCATAATGAACGAAAATGTGCAATCAGTAAGCTAGTACAAAGTCATGAAACTCAGGCGTAACTTCTGTGGTAACTTGTGAGGCGAGTACTTTTCAGAAGTGTGCACAATGTATATAAACAAATTGTGAACTAAAACAATTTAAAAAATCAGTAAATTAAGTTCTAATGTGTGTGCTGATGTTTTAAACATTGGGTAAGAATTTTATAATTACAGTCATATGAGCCACATTTGCCACAAATCTGAGAGATAGAAGTTTTATTCGCCGTTATGCACCAACCACTAAAGTATTCATGCTATTGAGAACAAGTGCCTCTGGAAGTTAAGGATCTCATGGATGAAGACATTGACCAATTGAGAAAGTCTATAAGGTGGCCAGAACAGAAAAAGAGCTCCTGATCCACATAAAATCCTGCAAGTGACGTTACTATGGTCATGAGATGAGGAGAGGGCGCACTCAGCAGCACCCACATGACAACACTGAGGGAAGTGTAATGACAGGACTTGTACAGGGAGTCAAAGTACCGAGAATAACATGAACTGGGTGATCAGGGGCCAGACTGCTTCAAGAAACATGACAGAGGGCAATAGAGAAAGATGACTCATCCATGCAGCCAACCTTATGACATGAAGGTTCGTGCATTTAAATGCTTTTTCATATTTATACCCACTTAATTCTAATCCAAGCAGTGACAAACCCTCCGTCTATAGTCATCTTGTGAGTATAAAGAAAGCTGCTTATTATTTATGAAAGGATTATTTAAGCTCCTTCAATTTCCACACTTTTAAAGATTATTTTACACAATTTGTATACTACTGATGTTCCTGTTTTTGCATCTGGGTCAATTCATTCGCATCATGTAAGGTGCAAATAAAGTTGTAAACAACAATCATTAGTTCATTTGATTATTATTATATACATTTTGTCCAGTCGTGGCATTCTGCGATTAATTTTGTACAACAATAAATCAAATGCCTGAAAGAAAATCTCTAAGGGGTGATTCCATTATAAATGATTTACACGCTCTGATCTTTTAGATTTTCCCTGCCCGCACAGAAAGTCACTTGCTTTTCCGATCAGGCACATGTTTTAACCTTAACTTTGCACCACCAATGTCTTGCGTGTCTATGAACTGTGGGGGGGGGAAAAAACAGAGTACAGATAGGAAACCCATGTTCATGGAGTCAAAACACAGAAAAATTGGAATGCCAAATCTGTCAAATCAGACGCAGGCACAAATACAAAATTACTGACACTCTGCTTCACGCTTTACTTTTTACAGCTACTTGTACAGAGAAATGACACAATTGAATCTATTTATACATTAAACTCCTTTCGAAACCTATAGGTTAATTAGCGTGTATTAAGGCACAATAGAAGCACACACACTCAAAGCTCAGAGGCAAAAATACCTTGATAAACTTTGTATAAATATTTTACACGTTCATCTTAAACGTTAGTTACAATTTTTTTAAATGACTTTTCTCTAAATCTTGTCGGTTAAATACTTTAGTTTTGTGCATTTATTCAGTCTTGGAAAGGTTTTATTAAGCATGGTTTAAAGCATGATAGAAAAGTTTTACTTCTAAAGCTGCAGGATATGAAGATAGATTCGTGTGGGTCAATGAGGTGGTGAACAAGGGAAAGCTGTTACATTTTAAAAGGCGGAATACACGCAAATACGAGATTTAAAAGGCCACATACTTATATTAATCCGCAAATAAAAAACAAACTAAAACAAAAGATAGTGAAAAAAGAGCGCTCTCAGAGACAGGTATCAAATGGGAGACAAAGGCCCAACCCCGCTTACTAAACGCAACTCGGGAATAAACATGATAACTCACAGCTTTAATAACAGCATAATAAAAGGTTGTCGTTCATCTGTCTACATAATTATTAACTGGGAAAATTGCCATATGAAAATGTTGTTTCTTATAAAGTAAAACTGCGACATTATCAGAACGCGAAGGTTTTCATTTGCCTAATCAATTCGAGAATGCTATGCTAACAGCGACGATAAAATGGCGACCGAAAAAGAACGGAAACATTTTGAACACGCAAATCGTAACTATACATTTATATAATATATATAGTTTTATTTACGTAGATATAGTTGCCAATTATAATATAATTTACAGAAAATACTTACTGTTGTGATATTACCTCACACGCTGCAAAAATGAGACGCTCTATACGCGCTTGAAAAGATCACGTAACTGACAAACTTCCGGTCATACGGGGTTTTTTTCTTCTTCTGCGACGTTTTTCCAAAGAGAGGCGTGCGCTGCCCCTAGCGTTCAAAACTATTTTCCACCTGAGGTCCACGATCTATTTGTACACACTGCGCACGTTACAAGAGACTTTTTCTTCTTCTTCTTCATCATCATCATATTTCGGATTTTTCCTGTCACCAGGGGTCGCCATAGCGAGTCCCTTGCATTACAATCTGGCACATGTTTTATGCTGGATGCCCTTCCTGACGCAACCCTCTAAACCATCATATTTGTTTAGTTCATTGTTTGGTTATAGATGATTATGTTTTATGACTTTTTCATAACTGAGTCAGTTCAAAATGCTTAATAAAAATACATTTTAATAAAAAATAAACATACAAAACAATTGTACAAAACAACATTCATAACAGATCACAAACTTGAAATTTTTCCCAAATAGTTTCCCCCCCAAAAAAGTAAAACTTGTATATTATACGCATTCAGTACACACAGACTGATATATTTCAGTATCTTAAAAAATAAGAATATTGTGAAAAGGTTCAATATGGAAGACACCTGGTGTAACACACTATTCAGGTAATTTAAAACACCTGCAAAGGGCTTTAAATTGTCTCTCAGTCTAGTACTGTAGGCTCCACAATCATGGAAAAGACTGCTGAATTACCAGTTGTCCAAAAGGCAACCACTGACACCTTGCACAAGCATGGCAAGACACAAAAGAGATTAGCTGTGTACAAGCATATTAATAGAGAGGTGAAGGGAAGGAAAATATGTAGTAGCTTGTATGTAGTAGCTTGATAGCTTGTATGTAGTATACAAGCAATAGAGATAATCACACCCTGGAGAGGATTGTGAAACAAAATCCATTAAAAATGGGGAAGAAATTCTCAAAGACTGCAGCTGAAGTTAGTGCTTTAAGAACCACCACGTGCAGACCAACCACATATGTAGGATATGGGTTTCAGTTGTCGCATTCTTTGTGTCAAGCCACTCTTGAACAAATGACCTTGTCAGAAGCAGATGAAGACAAAAGGGACTGATCTGCTGCTGAGTGGTAGAAAGTTAAGTTTTCTGATGAAAGTAAATTAAGCATTAACTTTGAAAATCAAGGTGCCAGAGTCTGGAGAGGAGAGGCACAGAATCCATGTCAGTTTAAAGTTTACACAGTCAGTGATGGTTTGGAGAGCCATGTCATCTGCTGGTGATGGTCCACTGTGTTTTCTGAGCACGTGAAGAACATCCACACTGAAATTTCCATTTCACCTTTGCATCAAACCTGGGTCTTTCATGCGGTGAGGCGACAGTTCTATGCCCTGCGCCACCTTACGAATAACCATTGGCGCTAAAGTGACATTTAAAAACAGATGTATTTTTTAACAGACGTTTTTATTTCTATAGGAGTGATTACACAATTAAACAGCAGATGGCAGACGAGGTCTACGTGTAGAACAGTAGATTACGTTATTGCAATTTTTTACTTTTTAAAAAAAAATAATATAACACAAAAATAAAAAAAATTACAAAAATAAATGTATAATAACAAACATAACACAGTCATATTATACAATATAACTAGTCCAAGCAGCAAGAATTATGAATAAAATAATGAACAATAATATAAAATAAAAGAAATAAATGAAATTCCAGAGATTATATATAAAGTCAATATATATAGTAGGAAGCTCAGACAGTCTTAAGGCACTTCTAATATCCAAATGTTTTAATATCTAAAATAAAAGTCTTAAATTATATTCAAATACTACTAGATTAGTGGTGACCTTGTGGTTAATGGTTCTGGATTACTGATTGAAAAGTCGGCGGTTTGGCTGCTCAAGTTGCCACTGTTGAGTCTTTAAGCAAGGACTTAAACCCTACCTAGTCCAGGGGTGAAGTACTGGACTGTGTTGATGTCTTAAATAAAATGAAATTCACTGATTGCTGTACCATAAGTGACTAATGCATAATGATGATAATAATTTCTCATCAACATGGTTTTATTTAGTAAACACCGCATCCTGGCCATATACCTAGCTACAAAATTTTCTCTTATGACTTATTAAAGCACTAAATGATTTTGCTCAGTTGAGACAGGTTTAACTCTTAATCCCTATAATCAGTTGCAGTTCACTTGGTGTGATTCTGATGCTTAACATTAGAATACTGTTCCAGAGAGTCTGAACTTCTTACATGCTTTTAAATCCAGATTAAATACCTGCTTGTTTATCAAGATTAAGCCAAAGTTCCTGTCTCTAAACTGAACAGGTGTGACTGTGATAAATCCACTGGGATTTCAGTTATGCACAATTCGGTTGCTGTTGCAGTTTTACCAATGTTGCTATTTATAAACACATTTATTATTGATGCATTTTTGATACATCTTTATTAGAGGTTTAATGTTCAGTTATTTCAGTGTTGTGCTATTTTATCTATTTAAATATTTTTGTTATGATTAAGGATTGTTCTATTTTTTATCTGATATTTACTACAATGTTTTGCATAATGAAGCATAAAGGTGATTTTATATTTCTGTTAATTAAAAACATACATGGGTTGGACAATGAAACTGAAACACCTGGTTTTAGACCACAATAATTTATTAGTATGGTGTAGGGCCTCCT
>JAOUQV010000031.1:10144946-10158153 GCA_028565295.1 Aspidoras spilotus | reverse complement strand
GGAGTTAGATGCTTTGCTGGCTAAACTGTAAAAAAAGGATCTTTCACCAAACCTCACACATCGACGATTGCAGCTGTCAAGACAAGTTGTGTTATATCTTACAGAATAGTAAACAGTAAACCATTTTCTGATGAAGAGTTAATTGGACTTTGCAGCACTAATATGTCCAGATAAAAAGGACACAACAAGAATCCTCCATCACTAACCCATTTTCCTGTTTAATAACTGTATATTTGTCTACAATTTGTATAAAGTCCACAATTTGATATTTTTATCAGAATTAAATATCCCCTTTGATATCCAGTAGAATAATAAAAATGATATAATTTACTGATCTTTACAGGTGTAGAAATTTAATATCAAACATATTTAAGATCATGTTATTGTTAGTTTGGCCCTCGGACACACCTCAGGTTTCTTATGTGGCCCTTATCTCCCACTCCTGCAGTAAAGAGTTAAATCTGGTACAAAATATTTTTGGGATTTTTGAATTTGGATTACTTTAATTGATCACCATAGGGAAATTCTTTCTATGCATTTAGCCCATACAAATGTGAAGTACAGTGTGCTGCCCCCATTGAGGCACATGGGGATGTCGTGTCAAACAACATCATCACTTCACAATGATCAGCTGCACGGATGATTCACCTGCTTGTAGAAATCTGGCTCTGGATAATGCAATTAACGCAAAAATTTCATTGCTTTTGTAAAAAATTGAGCATTGTCTTGTTTTTTTCTTTATTAGGGTCAATTTAGCCATTAACAATAAATAAAAAATAATTTTGAAAAAAGATTATAAACCTTTGCTGTACTAATGCACCGTTATGCTGTGAAATCCAGAAAGGCAGTCTGCAGCTTTTGATATGGTCACTCCCATCCCACCATCTCAAGCTAAAGCTAAGAAGTAGATGTAGACGACTCGACTCACCATTATCCAGGACACAGGAGATAAAAATCCAAACTTTTCTCTGTATTGGCACTAATGTGGTGTAATGAACTTTCCTTGAATGTCTGAACAGCAAAAGCTCTCGCAGTCTGAAGACACACCATTTTTAAGTCTATTACTTGAGCACTAACCTTCTCCCTCGTATAATTAAAGCTTCTTTGTATTTACTGTGTCTCGTTATCTACAGCTTGTGCATAGTTTTGACTTTTGGGCAGTAGGAATTTTTTTATCATGTAATTCTTGTACTGATGTTATACAGATCGATCAGTTCTGGCAGTGTACTTAGTGCTTTGGGTTTGGGTCGGTAGACACTGTCTTTGGCATTCCCAATAGATGACTAAGGCACTTTTGTAAGATGCTCTGGATAAGATGTAAATGTATATGCAATGCATACATAGATGTAAATGTAATGTAAGCATGATTGCCAACATGATGTCCATGATAACCTTTTCAAAGACTTATGCCATGTTTTGACCTTCTATAATTTATTCTTATTTTTCTTAGTATATATTATTTATATACTGCTGAGTTCCCTACCTTTCTCTTTTGTTTCCCGATTGTGTGAATAATAAAGAATTATCATTTGATCTGTGTATCTAAAACCTGTCCTAATTTTTATACCTAGGAGTTATACTTAACAATAACATGTTTTTTCAAATTTTATGGCTTTTCCCCTTCCACCAGGGATCGCTAAGCTATGTCACTTGCATTGTGCAACTGGCACACTTTTCTGTTGGATACCCTTCCTGACGCAACCTTTACCCTTTCAGGTTTAGGACCACACGATTTAGTGGCTTTTATTCACCTAGCATGCATGGCTTTTGACTGTGGAGGAAAGCGGAGTAAACCCATGCAAACAGGGTGAGAACATGTAGACTCCACAAGAAGTTTCCCAGAACAACTCACCCGGGAATAAAGCACCCGGGTCTTTATTGCTATGAGGCGCCACTGTGCTTAACAATGGGCTGTGATATACCTCAAGCAATATACCTCAACATCACAGTTCTGAGAATAGTTTCAGCTATAACATAAACAAATATAGGTTTACAATAATTTTTATATAATATACTAAGCTATAATATAATAATAGTACAACACTTTCTGTTAGAAAATGTTATGCCACATTTATGGAAGGAGTCGTGTCAGTGATTTTCGACACTAAAGTTTCTGTCGCAAAAAAAAATCTTCTTGACAAAGACTGGTCTTTATGTCTGATTAACTTCAAAAGAGAAAAATAGGTGAAAAAAGTGAAAATTTACATTCTGTGAATGGAGAGTGGAGTCGCGAGAGGTGAACGGTAATTCCTTCTCTAATGTGTGTTCTATGATAAAACATTCGAAACATAAAAAGAATTATTTGAAAACTGAAAAATAAAAGCTGTACCTCATTCTTATAAAAAACAAAAGCTTCATAATATGCAAATGTTTTTTTTTTTTGTGAACCGTACATTCTTTTACCATGCTTTGTGTCCTGACCTTTTTGATGTCTCATTTATACCCACATTTATACCCACATAAACATGGTGTTTATGCGTAAATTAATAAATAAAAATAGTTTTGATCAAAAAGATCTTCCTAGATCTAATTTTGCTTTCAAAAACCCACCAGACTAAGTCAGCAACTTTTCATATCTCCTCTTTGGTCTTCTTCTCTGCCTTCTGCCTGGCAACTTTATCTCTGACATTCTCCTACCAATATATCCACTGTCCCTTTTCTGCACATGCCCTCAACCCTCTCTAACTGTGTCTCCCAATTTTCCAACCTGTGCTGTCTCTCTAGTGTTCTCATTTCTAATCCTAAATTACAAGATGTTATTGTAGAAGCATGTGGCTGCTTTATGGGGTCCGAGTGATGTCCAACCTATTCTCATAAAACCACTGTGGAAACACAGTACACTTTTGATTAAAAGTTAAAACTTAGCAGCACTGCAGTCTTTCTGTAATTTTAATGGAGATTTTCAACAAAACAGATAATCACATCGAAGCAGGCACCTGCCTGAACCACCTAACCTTAATGCTGCAACCAAGGAGAGTTTCACACACCACACAACCCAAATAAAGTGTTTTGGATTGGCTATTGGAATTATTTGGGTTAATTTTGCACAAATTAACTATAAGACCTGCAGTGATGTTTCAAGTTAAGGGACAATGAAACTGGCAGCTGCAGTCTAACATGGAAAGTCAGTCTAAGTTTAATAAACATAAAAGGTCACTTCTTTGCCTTTGCTATTTATTACTTCTTCAAATTCATGCACATTGTCATCATATCCTTAATGCTAGTTTAGTGGAGTGCATCAGAGGAGATCTGCACACTCTTTTACCCCCATGACAGAGAAAGCAGATTAATTATTTTTACTAAAATGGGTTCATGGGTCAAACATAGAGAAAACTGTACATATAATGACAAAATAACAAATAGTTTGCAAACCTCTCACTGGGCTCGACTTCCTCCATCACAG
The DNA here is from genome assembly GCA_028565295.1 of Aspidoras spilotus. Lineage (NCBI taxonomy): Eukaryota > Metazoa > Chordata > Actinopteri > Siluriformes > Callichthyidae > Aspidoras > Aspidoras spilotus. The sequence continues at coordinate 10,154,750 of JAOUQV010000031.1, read as the reverse complement.
GCATCTGGCCAATGGAACTAAGATTCATGTACCCATAGAAGAACAGCGTCTCTGTAAAGAAAGGGCAGAATGACATTAATCTAATACTGAAACAGACTATAGACACAAGACACCAATAAGACTTCTTCTGAGAAATTAGATTATACAGTATCTTCAACCCTATTTAAGTTCATAACAAAAACAATAAATTCTTTAAAGATTATTCGTATGAAGTATAGAGTTATATATACAAGGGTAATTGAAAAATTTATCTTTATTACTTCTGTGAGCCACACAGATTTATCGATGTCTACAGTCAATGCTTGTAGGGCAAGAAAAATCACCGCCCAACTTGTGATTTGCATGGAAAAGGTCCAGTGTTTTTGTTTTGTCTGGGAACGTGTCTGTGTCAATACTTACAATAATGCACAGTATAATGTTGTATAATGTGTGTACAATAAGTGTGTATGAATAAGTGTTGGTAAGCACGTGTCAGCCATGTTGAAGAAGTCGACAGCTATCCACGATTAATAGAAGCCTGCCTCATACTGTCATCTCTATCACCCCTCACATAACATACAGCAATTGAAAAGAGAGTGAGAGAGAGAGCGTGACATATTGTACAGACATCTTGAGCGTGACATATTGAGAGAGCGAGACATTGTGTACAAACATATTGTGCTCATCAGATGGTTCTGCTGGATTACGAGTGACGGTGGAGTATGTGGCAAATAATCTACATATAATATCTAAAAAGAGGTGAAGACAGCTGTGCATTCGTGGCTCACAGCTCAATATAAAGCTTTTTCACTAAATATACCTTGTCTTATATTGAAAAGCAGAGAGATTGTGTCGAACAATTTCACAGTGCTGATAAATGGTGACTCACCCACCCTTGTATTTGCAGGACCAAGTTTATTATAAATTGAACTGCAAAGAATGGCAGCAGCTTATTCAAATCATATGCATGAGCTTAATAATTGTGCTAGGAGAAATGGGAAAGGAACCTAAATGAACCACAATCCATTATGTAATGTGTTGAAATCGATCGCTTAAACAGAGTGTTTGAATCGATGAACTGAAATCTACTTTCAGTCTGCTATTTTTAAAATGCATATCAGGTTTACACACCCAAGCACGTTGTCATACCAAATGCCTCAATGTTTTTTTTTTTTTTTTACAATTGCAGCCAGAAGTGCAACAAATGTCTTCACACTCATCACTGATACACAGAGATCCACATGGGGAGAACAGCAAATAGCAAAAGCTCAATTACCCCCTGCCTCCTTCAGTCCTCTCTACCACCCACTCACATAGCATAGAACAGATGAAAAGAAAAAGAGAGAGAGAGAGAGAGACAGAGAGAGAAAGCCAAAGAGATAGATACAGAGAGACAGAAAGAGAAAGCCAAAGAGATAGCATAGCTAACCCCAGCGGGATGCTCATCATCCCCGACACACTAAAATGCGAGAATATCTGACCACCAGTTGAGAGCCTGCATCATGGCTGATTACTGCACATGGTCTTCAGACAGTTGTGGTATAGTTATACAAACATAATCACATCCGATGCTTACAACATTCATTTTATTGTTATATGACATATGTAGGTGTTTCCCAAGTTTGACCCTTAGTTACGAGGGCAAATCCGATCAATATGCTTGTGTGGTTTTTGGTTAGACTGCCTGAGATTTACAGATTTCAGAATTAAGCACAGAAGAGGGGAGAGTAACAATATTGTTGTCTGCAATCAGAAACTGTCCACATGGCTGATATCTACCTTCATAAATAACATTAAATAACATTCCCTGTTATAATAATTAATTTAGTGTTATATCTGACACTCATTATATGCTTATTTAAATGGTTTCAGTGCCAATTTTCTTACCTGATAAGAAAAATTCTTATTACTTAATAAATATCATTTGTAAACATACTGATTTTAAATAACATAGTCTAATCCTAGACTGAACATTTATGTTAAATTGTGATTGAATATTTTGCGGAAAGCATTATAGAGTATATAAAAGGGGTTGGGGTGGGGTTCATTCCAGGTATTTCCATATTATTACATTATGTCTACTGAATATTTCTATTTGACAAGAGAGAGGAAAATCCTTTTGGAGTAGTTTAACATCCAGCCATAAACGGGAGGCTGCATGAGATTAGGGTTTGTCAGGACTGTTTATATATTCTAATTAATTTAAGTCTCACTGAATATCCTGACAATGTGAGATTATGTAGGGATTATGTAATTGTTCTACAATACATCATCAGGTTGACAAAACTGCACTATATTCACACTGCCTGGTCAAAAAAGATCATCAATAGATAAGAACCACCCAATGGATAATTACTGCATGTGCCCAAAGAATGAGCTCAGCTGACTATATGTATACAGGCGCTGGGTTTTTACAAATGCTGGCCAACTGAAAAGTATGAACATGAAACGTATCAGCATGTACAGCACTCAATACTTAATTGGGGCTCCTTCTGCTCGATTTACTGCAGCAATGCGGTGTGGCATGAAGTCGATCAGTCTGTGGCATTGTTAAGGTGTTATGAGAGCCAAGGTTGCTCCGAAAGTAGCCTTCAGCTGTTCTGTATTGTTGTGTATGGCGTATCACATCTTCTTTACATTACCCTTTTCTATAGTGTAAAGGTCAGGTGAGTTTGCTGGACAATTAAGAACAGGGATTCCATAATTCCTTAACCAGGTACTTGTAGCTGTGGCACGATGTTCAAGAACCACCGTTCATAGACATGTGCAAGACATGGGTTTCAGCTGTCGCATTCCTTGTGAACAAAAGAGAGCGTCAGAAGCGTCAAAAGACAAAAGGGACTGGACTGCTACTGATTGGTCCAAAGTTAAGTTCTCTCATGAAAGTAAATTTTGCATTTCATTTGGAAATCAAAATCCCAAAGACTGGAGAAAGAGAGGAGAAGCATAGAATCCATGTCACTTGAGGTCTAATTTAAAGTGTTGCTTTCTAACTAGACAGGTTGAGTCCACTGAAGTGTAACAGACATGGAGTTACACTGTGTTGTTTAAGTGTATCCTTAAATTTTTGACCAATATATATATATATATATATATATAATACAACATTTATTGGATGCAGAAAAGAGAACAAAAAATTCTATTTAATTTGTAAACTGTTTTAGAACACTCTCTTACCATATGCTCATATTCTTATTGTGTAATGCAACAGGACACCAGCCATGCAATAAAACCCGTGAATAGCACACGAAAAGCTCAGTCTCAATAAAACAATACTTGTTGGGACAGTAGTTTCCAGGAAAAAGATTGAAGATAGAGATTAAAAGAGTGTAGACTCCTTGTTAATATAAAGTCTGTGAACTCGATTGTCTTCCTGCTCGGAACAGTGGTGTGGACTAACAACCAGGATGACATTTGTTTTGTAAAAAAGGCTTAATTATACAAAATCTCCCATCGTGCCAATGCATGTTATATTTCATGTTGGCTTAAATAACTATCTCAGAGAAGCCAGAGCTTGCTTAGTTGTGGCTGGGTGGTATCTGGAGAATCTGTGTTCTCACAACTCCAATCAGTGTACCACACTAATTTACCTCTCCATTAATATTGCAGATCATGAAACATAATTCACTCAAGAAGGCATCAAGGATTACACTGCTGCTATAGGTCAGTGCACATGTTCTGAGGCACACACAATAACAAGGACCTAATATACTCAATTAGCAAAGCACTTGGCTTATGAAATTAATGCCACATCTGTCTAATGGACAATACAATATAATAATGTTACTCAAAACACATTTAGTATTGAGTGCTGGTTAGAACTCTGATGCATTGTGCGTTGTGGTTAAGGTAAACACAATGCATGGTAGAGATTTAATATAAAAGGCTTTATGAAATCCGGCATATGTTGCTTTAGTACACAATTATATAATACATCAATGACTTTGCCAGTGGAAGAAAGTAAAGGATGAGCAAAAAAATAAAGAAGCATTAAGCAATATATCTGGAAAATAATAAAAAAATAATTATATGATTATTATTGAGCAACTAAAATAAATGCATTTGTACAAACTCGATTCCAAATAAGTTGGGACAAATTACAAACTGATGGCAACACATCACAATTGTGTTCACTGGCATAAAAAGTAATCAACAACACTGTTCCCACTAAATGTAAATGTAAGTATTAACACTTATGCCTTTTTATGTTTATATTTGATATGAAGGCATCTGGTGCTGGCCCGGCCATTCTGTCAAATATTAAACATCAATGTGGGCCCTGAGCCAAAAACTTTGCCCACCCCTGTTCTAGAGCAATATATGCTCCTATCCAGATGAGCATCTCTTTCAGGGAAGACTTTGCATTTTTCAACATGACAATGCCAAGCCACATACTCCATCAATTACAGCATCATAGCTGTGTATAAGGGCCCGGGTGCTGAATTGGCGAGCCTACAGTCTAGATCTTTCACCCATAGAAAACATTTTGTGCATCAGAAAACAGAAGGTATGACAAAAAAGACCTAAGACAGTTGAGCAACTAGAATTCTACATTAGTTTACAGACTGTTGTCTAAAAGGGGATGTCTGAAATTTAAAATCATCTACTTTTTCTCTTTAAATGATACATTTTCTCAGTTTAAACATTTGATAGGTGATCTATGTTCTATTATGAATAAAATATAGAATTTTAAAAGTTCCACATAATTGCATTAAGTTTTTATTTACAATTTGTTCTTTGTTACAACTTTTTTGGAATCGGGTTTGTAGCAAGAACTCTGACTGAAGCATTTTACATTAACTGAAGACTGCATATACATCTTGTATATCCATACAAAAAGACATTACAATAACCCAATCTGGAAGTAACAAAAGAATGATCAAGTGTTTTGGAATTATGGAGTGTTAGCAATGTTTCTAAGATGAAACTCGGCTGTCTCATAATGTTATCTACATGAGATTCAAATTAAGTCTGAAGTCAATAATCAAACCAAGATCATTGAAAGCTTCACAAGAATTGACTGAAATCTGAAATATTAATTCTAGCTTCTTATGGTCCAAGAACAAGTAATTCTATTTTATCAGAATTAAGAAGAAAAATTGGTTTAGCATTCATTGTCAAATGTTCTTTATATATTCCTCAAATGTATTAAGGTGATATCTCTCATATTAATTTGCTAATACATACAGTTGTGTGTCATCGGCATAACAATAGAAACTGATACAATGTTTTGAATCATCGTACCCACAGGCAGCCTATATAAGGTAAAAAAAATATTAGGCCTAACACAGAACCTTGAAGCACACCAAACTATATATTACATAGCTTAGAGACATCTTTATTTAAATCTACCTACTAATAGCATTGAGACAACTAAGATGTAAACCGGAAAAGGGCAGACCCCCTTAAATCGAACATCCTCTAGTCTACAATTAAGAATAGTATGATCAATGGTATTAATGGGATCAAGCAACACAAGCAAGGATACACAACCCTGATCAGACGCCATTAGTAAATCATTAACCAAACTTGGAGATTTAATCACTGCTACTTTATAGGTTTAGTTACATAACAGTGCCAAGTGAAGAGTTGATTTTTTTTATTTTGTAATGGCTCAATAGGTCTTGGAAGAATTTGCTTTAAGAACAATGTGGGTCTGGGATCCTGTACATAGGTTAATGACTTTGATTTGGAGATAAGCATGATTAATTCTGTCACATTAGGAGAACTAATATTTTATAATCGGAAACATTTATACCCATGATAGACCTGTTTGAGGTGCAAACTGTAATGACATGCTTATTTTATTCTCTCAAGGCCATCCAGGTTCCAAAGTTTTCTTGCTTTGTCACTTTCTATTATCATATCTAATGCAATAAAGAATCATACTTCTGTCTTAATGACCCTTGTGATTTTACAGCTGTTCAAGGAATGTGCAGATTGGAGTAGAATCCAAGGACTAACACACTCATGCGTGTTTCCTCCCACACAACTGTCCACTGGGTAAAATATTTCGATCACTCATTCACTCCACTTCAGCCAACAGACTAATCAAATTCTGACTCCCAGAATGCTCAGAGCCTCAATCATATGCATATAACAACCTGCAGAGAAATAAACAACACAACAGGGAGTTCTCCTGGGCTCTCTTGGCCTTATGAATTATTTATCTTTGATAAAGGCATGTAAACTTAAAAGCTCAGCACATGAACGTGTTATAAATGAAAAGGAATTTTTCCCTATTGTCAGATGCTCAGAGAGTCATCCCGAAAATAACATAAATCTTATTTGTTATTTCATTATCGCACACACATTGTGCATTATGGCAATCACCATAATGTGTGTACTGTAAGTTTTATTTCAGATTTTGCTATGCCGGCAGCACAGTGGTGCAGTGGGAAGAGCTATCACAGCAAGAAGGACCTGGGTTTGATCAAAGTGTGGGACAACTCAATAAATTTCTGTCTGGAGTTTGCATGTTCGCCCTGTAGTCAAAGAGGTTTTCTCAGGGTACTCCAATTTCCTCCCACATTATAGAGACATGCATACCGGGTTAATTGGTGTCTCTAAAGTGGCCCCTAGCGTGTGAATGTGTGTATGTGAGTGTGCCATATAATGGATTGGTGCCTACTTGAGGGTTGGTCCTGCACCCAGAGTTACTGGGTGGGCACGGCTGGCCTATGACCCCATAAACAATCTTTCTGGCTCTCACAGGCCTATAACTTCTTCTTAAGAAGCTCTTCTGTCCTCCGCTCGTTACCTGTATTAATGGAACCTGTTTGACCTTGTTATCTGTATAAAGGTGTCAGACTCATTCATGGCCGAAACCAAAGTGCTGCCGAAGGACACCAAACTGTAGACCTGTAGAAAAACTGGAATATTTTCCAGAGGTTGGTGTGAATAAATCAACTGTGGGAGCAACTTTAAGAAAATGGAAGACATACCATGCAAATCATAATCTCCCTCAAGCTGTGGCTCATCCCGTGAGGTCAAAATGTTCAAGATATTGTTGTGCAAAAATCCCAGAACTACACAGAGGAACCTGATGAATAACCTGCAGATAGCTGGGAAAACTACCATAAGTAACACACTATGCCAAGAGGGACTCAAATCCCACAGTGCCAGTAGTGTCCCCCTTCCTAAGCTAGTACATGTCCAGGCTCATTTGAAGTTTGCCAGAAAGCATATGGACGATTTAGAAAAGGACTGTGAGAATATCATGTGGTCAGATAAAAAATATATATAACTTTTTTTTTTTAATCAACTCGTCGTGTTTGGAGGAAGAAGAATGCTGAGTTGAATCACAAGAACACCATACCTACTTTGAAGCAGGGAACATCATGCTTTGGGGCATATTACAGAAAGAATAATTGGTGCCATTTATCATGAGATTTTAAGCCAAAATCTCTTTCCATCAGTGATAGAATTGAAGATGGAATGTGGCTGGGTCTTTCAGCATGACAATGATCCTAAACACACCATTAGGGCAACAGAAGAGTGGCTCTGTAAAAAGCATTTTTAGGTCCTGGAGTTCTCCAGACCTCAATCCTATAGAAAATTTGTGAAGGGAGTCTGTGTTGCCCAGCGACAGCCCCGATACATCACTGCTCTAGAGGAGATCTGCATGAAGAAATAGGCCGAAATACCAGCTGCATTGTGTGCAAATCTGGTGAAGACTTACAGGAAACATTTGACCTCTGTCATTGCAAACAAATGTTATGTTACAAAGTATTGAGTTGAACTTTTGTTATTGACTAAATACTTATTTTCTATAATTTACAAATAAATTCTTTAAAATTCCTACATTTTTTTCTCACTTTGTCTCTCATAGTTGAATTGTACCTATTTGTGTAGAATTTTGTATAGGTCCCCACTATATACAAATTAATTTTAATTAATATAAATTTTAAAATACTTCAAATTATATAAGCATTAAATAAAGATGTATCATTTTTAGAGCTGGTATGTTATAATACTGATATTAGGAATTGATTATCATCTAGTACTCATATGTATGTTCTTGCACTTGTATGTGGTCTGCCAAAATGTGGCATTGTGCATCCCTACTAAACTACATGATTATTCTTCCTACTTCTTTCTCTAATACACAAAATCCTAAGATAGAAAAACTAAATATTAACCACCATTACAAATTTTATAAGTACAGTCCTTGATATCTGAGCAGTTCTGTGTGAGAGAAGCAAATAAACTCATTAATTCCATACACTGATCCAGTTAAGCTTGGTATATTTGATCAAATCTCTTTTGGTGTTAATTTTATTGTTTGGTGTTAAGATTGCTTAGCACAAGCTTATATCAACATTTATGAATTTCCACATGGTGGGACTAATAAAAGATTCTCTCATATACACTGTTCCCATAAACTTCTAATGTAAACTGGGGAATATTGCACTTAAATCCAAAACTGCAATCTTCTCATTTAAATATTTGTGAAAATAACATTTCCACAAAATCTTAGAATTATTTCCCTGTATTACGTGACAGTGCATTTGATATAATCACATCACAATACGTTACTACTTTTATTTGATTTACAATCTTTAGCATGATACAGTACAGTTGTACCTCGAGATACGAGTTTAATTCGATTCAGAGCTGAGCTCATAAGTACAGTAGCTAATATCTAGAAGAAACTTTCCACATTTACACTAATGTGTACACTAATGTGTTTTTGGCTGCACTTTCGGCACCTTAACTTGTATACATTATCCTATCCAGCAACGTTTGCTTTTGCCTGCCTCTGAATGTTAACACGTGAGAAAAACGAGATGAGGGGTTGCGAGAAGATTTTGGGACTGAGCACCGACGGGCCAACTATCTGTGGCGTCCCGAAGCTAGGTTAGTATCTTAGAACTGAGCTTGTATCTAGAGCAGAAATTCTGCTCGAGCCATGGCTCGAATTTCAAAAAACTTGTATGTGGAGCATCTCGTATCTCGAGGTACCACTGTATTTAGGTTTTTAACAAATATTACAATTAATAGAAGCAATCTTAAAAAAAATCCTTTGAGTGAAATAAATTCAATGCAATTCAGCTGCTTCTAATATTCTTAATTGTATATTATAAAATCAATAAAATAAAGACATAGTCATATTGTATCGTCATATTCTCCAGCCCTTGGTAATTTTTAAAAGGAATTTTATTTTCCATATCTCCCATTTTTAAAACTCTCTGTAGCTCTAGTAAAGCTATTACTGATACTGCTATACTAGAAAACACAGATTGTAAGCAACTTGTTCTTTAAGCAAAGGTTCTTTAAGACAATATCAGTAAACACAATCTATTCTGAATAAATAGGAAGCCAACAAGAAAATCCTCAAGAAACTGTTGTGGAATTGTGCATGTGGGTTTAGTTTTTTATTTTTTTGGGGGAAAGGGGGATTTAAGCAGGGTTTAGTTGAGGTAAGTGCGGAATAAGTGGGTCTTCAAACAGCGTTTGAAGGTAGCTGCTTAGTCAAGAACCATGTCTTCCGTGTCCCCTAAGAGATGGGGGGACCAATCGAGCAGTGCAGGGCATGATAAGTGCTGTAATGTAAGAGGGTGCAGGACCATTCTTTGCTTTGTAAAGCAATAACATCATACTGAACTAAATGGATACTCTTCATGGTGTGAAATTAACTTTTAGAGAAAGTCTGGGTGCACGAATGTGTTTTTTCACACCATATGCTATGGAATGAGACAGTGAAAAGGACTGGCATTCAATAGAGTAATACATTGTGTATACTGGCATGCCAGGATAAATTATGCCGATTTCTTACTGGATTTCTACAGTGTAAATAGTTCACACTTTGCTGCCTGTGTTTCA
>JAOUQV010000031.1:10031652-10042364 GCA_028565295.1 Aspidoras spilotus | reverse complement strand
AGAAACAATAGACAGTATTTCATCACTCTGTCTTGAACATTATCACCCACACTCTAACATCAAGCTAAACTGAAACATGAAAAATGAAGCTGCATATATTCAGTAGATTCTGTTAGATATGATGTCAAAATTCTACAAAAACTCTATATACCCACTTATTTAACAAATGGTTGTACATCCCTATGTTATACAAATACCAAGAGTTTGATGGTGCATTTGAAAGACTTTGCATGCTTTAATATCAGTTGTCCCTTCTGAGGTCTTAACTGAGGTTTTAACTTGGAAAATTTGTGATTGTTTGCTTTAATGAAATTTTGCTTGGTCATGGTTTTACCATGCTCTGCTCATGAGACTGCTCTCTTCAGTGCCATGGTGTCCTTGACTGACTGGAGTCTCTCTCAATTTGCTATTGAAGCAGCATATGGCTTGCGAGCATCGAGACACTGAGCAAGCTATGCTGTATTCACCTTCTGGAGTTTAAAGGACATGGACGATCCATCTTGAGAGATTAAGAGCTCAGTCATGACGAGTCTTCATTCTAAACACAGTAATAAATGGGATAGGTAGAGAGACAATATGCTTCACTACACAAGTTTATGCCTTAAAATAGAAGTCGTATTGATGCCAAATATGACAGGAACATGAGTTAACCACTGAGTGCAGCAAGGAATCACCCAAGGTTGTGTAGAATTGATCCAGTGTATAGCACAGATACACTATTGATGAAGTAATCATCTAGGCAATATACCCATGTTTCCAAATGCCCCATTCTGTGAGTCATGGCTTAAATGCCAACTTGAACATACACAAATATGAATACATACATAAATGAGCATACAAGTTTTTTATAGAACAATTTTAAAAGAGCTAAACATACAATTACGTGATAACCCAAATAATTATATTGTTGGGGTGTTTTCAACAATTTTACTTGCTGAGCTTGTTTAAAACTGGCCCATGTTGTTTCTTATCACAAACAGGAAATGAAAAACCAGAGTCTAATGATTTATGTGTCTTGTCATAAATGAAACTGTATCATTGTCTTAATTTATAACAGTGTTATAATCAAATTTTAATACTTGACATGTTGTCCGAAATAATATACGGGACATCCAGATATGTGATGAAATGCAGCAATGTCATAGAACACATAGGGAATAGAATAGTAATAATAACAATAATACATTCCCCTTATGTAGCATAGAAAAAAGACAATGCAGCCACCAGTGTGGTTAAAACAGACAATACTTCCTGTTGAGTATGACTAAGCAATACATGCACACTTACACATACACAAGGTGCTTCACCAGAAAAGCCAGTATTTCAGTATACAATAGTGCTTAAATGCTTATGAACCCTTTAGAATTTTCTATATCTTTGCATAAATATAACCTAAAGCATCATCAGATTTTCTCACAAATCCCAAAAGTAGATAGATAGAACCCAGTTAAACAAATGAGACTAAATATTATACTTTAGATTTATTTATTTATTAAAAATGAGCCAATATTTTATATTTGTGGATGTCAAAAGTATGTGAAACTTTGCTTTTAGTATCTGGTGTGATTCCCCTGTGCAGCAAAACTGCAACGAAATGTTTAACTTTACTCTTCTTTAACCATTCTTTGGTAGAACAACTTGTGTGCTTATTGTCATTGTCTTGCTGCATGACCACCTTTCAGCTCATGTATATATTTGTCCTGATATTTTCCTTTAGAATTATCCAATATAATTCAGAATTCATCCTGTCCCAGATGCAGCAAAACTGATCCAAACCATGTTAATACCACCACCATGGTTCACAAATGCTGGAATGCAGTGTTTTTTCTTTCTCCAAAAGTAACACTTTTAAATTGAACCAGAAAATTCTATTTTGGTCTCACCTGTATACAAACTTTTTCCAAAAGTCTTCTTGTTTGTCCAGGTGAACTTTAAAAAACTGCAGATGAGCAGCAGTGTTCATTGTGGAAGGCAGTGGTCTTTGTTATCCTGATTGTAAACTCATGAACATTAACATTAGCCAATGTGAGGGAGACTTTCAGTTGCTTAGAGGTTACCCTGGGGTCCTTTGAGGCCTCATTGTCTATTACACTCCATACACTTAGGATGATCTTTGTTGGTCGACCACCCCTGGGTATGGTTTTCAATGGTCTTGAATTTCTACTATTTGTTCACTATCTGTCTGACTGTCCAAATACAAACTCACACCTGACTAAAAACACCTGACTAAGTTTACTATCAAACTGCTAATCCTAGAACTTATTATATATGTAATATTGGATCATTTTTCTCCACAAATAAGTACTTTAACAAAGTATAATATTATTTTTATTTGTTTAACTGAGTTCTCTTTATCTACTTTAAGTGTGAAAATCTGACGACGTGTGAGGTCATATTTATGCAAAAATGTAAAACATTCCAATTGGCCGTGTAGTTTTGAAGTGTTGCTTCTGAAAATATACAAAGGATGGCATAGAATATAATGTCATTATAATGTTTAGCATGAAATTTGTTCAAGGATTATTATTATTTTTTATTTTAGTACCTTTTTAGAAATATTTCTTTTTTTTTCAGAAAGACTGAAGAAAATTTTTACCCCTGGACACAAGTTTATGTGAGAGCAAGGTGAGCAACAGCCTAAATTTAGTTTGCAAGTGCATCACTAGTGTGCACCACACAGAATTAAGACTAACATGATGGATGACAGGAACAATTCTCCATGAAAGCAACCTGTGGTCTCAGAGTGGTAAGAAAGTAGCATTTACTCCAGGTCACAGTTTATCTCATTAAATGTCTGTCACTGAACCGGGGAATCGGAAGTCAAACATATCTTTCTATTATTTCCATAACTTTGGTGATATTACCAGAATGCCAGCATAGTCAGGGCATTAAGTAGGGAATATCAGACATGATTGATGCTAACCATGGAGTAATCAATTCAGGCTTTAAGAGCCTTAATGGAGACTCTGTTAGAAGGAAGGGAATGTATATGACACAGCACTACCTGGTTGGAGCTAAACTGAATGGAACTAATAGAACTCAGAGCAGGAGAGAAATAAAAAACAAGCCAGACAACAAGGGCATGGAGGTCATCATACAATGGCAAAGACATTATCCAGAAAAACAAGTTCAGAGTACTCAATTACACTGGTCATGCCAAGATAGCCCTCTCCCACGACTTATTTCAAGGCTCACCGCTTAAACTGACAGCACAAGCTGTACACTTTATCACAACAAAACTTGGCATCCTTTGTACTATGTTTGCTTGGAAGTAGAGTTTTAGTTTGTAACAAAAGGATGCTGAAAAAGAGCATGATTTATATTCCAGTCACATGACAAATGATTATGCCTTGTGTTTCCTCATCACATTTTTTCCATTTCAGTAAATACAACTGTATATAAAAGGGCTGAAGCAGGCACTGGGCATAGCAAATCCAGTATAAATATGCAGTGTGATTTAAAAAAAATGCCCTTGTCGCCATCAGCAGCATAATTCGTTACAGAAAATCTACATCTAAAAGGTTAATTTTGACGCTTTATTGAAATACAAAGGAGATTTCTGAGGCCCCTTAGTGCTGGTGACTGAAACGCATTGGGAAACACATAGGCAGTAAGACTGACCTGAATTTACAACATACAGCTGGCAGAGGCAGCATAACATGCCACTCTGAATCTGCATAACATGCCACTCTGAATTTCATCCCAGGGTAAAACATCAAAACAGAGAACCCTTTGACTTCTGCAATATCTACCACTGATATCCATTTCAAATGTCCGAACAGTTAAGTATAGCAAATCCAGGGTTACTTAGTTCCAAGATTTCTTTAAAGGTAATGTCTTGCAATTTTGTGTCACATAATCATTTCCAGGATAATATAACACACAGATTTTTTCTTGCATGGCGCCAACGTTTTTGTTTATCTACCCCCCGTTGTACGCATAATTGAGACTGGCAAAAATATTTACTACGTTACCATCATGTTTACATGTATACATGCTACACTAGTGGCAAAACATATGCTACCGGTATTTTTATGAAAATGGAATAACGCAATGGTTTACTAGAAAAAAAATCCAGGAAATGAATATGCTGTGCAATAAGATATATAGAAGGAGGTTTATAGACTCCTGTTCTGTAAGGTGACCCGGGAAAAGCAGCATGAAAATGCTATCTCTTAACTGCCATCTCTGTTACTATGTCAGGAGACATGTATGCTTATAGTTCATACGTGATTGGTCCTTATCAAAGCTCATAGACCACTCCAGCTTGCTGCTCTCTCTGGCTCGTGACTTGTTTATCCCAGGAGCATTCCTTGCCTGTCAGCACTCTTATAGCGCTGACCTTGAGCTCCTGCATAACCTTGACTGGCTGAAGCAAAAGGAACAGCTGCATTGGAAATTTAAAAAAAGCTGACGGACAGGAAAATGTAGAGATGTTATAAAATAAATTCTTTATTTACATTCATTGCCGTTCGGTATCGGTGTTTGATGCTCCCAATATTTGTATCACTGTCAATGTTGGCATGGTTGGCATGGTCTCCTGAGTAGACTTTGAGTTAAGAAAAAACTCATGTCCTAGGAATGGACATAATGGCGTATTCTTTTTCCTCAGTCAGTGACAGTCACTCCAACCAGTGAATGACTGAAAGCGCAGGTATTCGGTAGATACCAGCAGATTTCCCTGTGTTATACTGCCCTGTGACACAGCACGAGCAGTACTATGAAAATATGTAGTGGTTGGCTGCACATGTTTCAGAGAAAGTGTTTCTTAGCTTAGACCCTTGTCAGTTGGTTGCTGATAAACTGTATGATAAGACTGAGCGGATATGGGCAACAAACAAAAAAATGCGGAGAAAGGCGTGGGTTATCATAAAGGTGCTGGGAAGCGTTTAGTACAAGTGGGTGTTTCTATTTTATTGACCAGGTTTTGTTTCGTTTTCTATTAATGATGTCATACATTATTCCTCACCTAAAAATAAATCTTTAAATGATCTGTATGGCCATCGTTTGCCACGCACACACACATTCACAAACTAAGGGTCAGTTTAGAGATCAGCAGATATTACCTCAAATCTAGGAGGTCCTGAGTTTAATTCCTATGTGGGACAAACATTTTCAGTGTAGAGTTTGTATGTTTTCCCTGTGTTCGTGAGGGTTTTGTGTGTAATGAGTGCGTGCCCTATGATGAATTAGTGCCCTGTCTAGGGTTGGTCCTGTCCTTGCGCAAGAGTTTCTGGATGGGCATTGACTAGCCTGTAACCCTGTGTGGAATATACAGAAGAAAATGAATACATTGTATTTTTTTGTGACCACGGAATGAAGGTTTTCCTGTGCCCTGGGGTAATACTGAATACTGATTATACTCAATATAAACAAACATTAACCCTTAATTGTTAACTATTTTATGAATGCGTTCTGTGTTATTGTTTCTGTGACTGTTTGCAGTATCCAGCATGCTTCACATTGCTGAAATTTCCATGGCTCTGTTTGGCCAGTCACTCGCTCTGCTTTGTTTCTCCTATCCATAGTTTTCTTCAAACATATTTACAAGCCAGCACAGGAAGGTCTAAAAGAAACACACATGCATACCTCAGTGGAAATAGTCTTTGAAATGTCAGCAACCCGCCTGCCACCTCTAAGGGTGACCTGACTGTGTGCCATTTGTGCAAGTGGACAGAGCTGCTAATTAAAGAGTAGGGCACTGGAGAAGGAGTGGAAAAGGGCAGCATTTTTCACATGTATGTTTGAGATACAAGCAGTCAGAGTAGGCTCAGAGCATACTCACACAAGGTGGTGAAAAAGGAAACCACATGACTATTATCTTTAAACACATGCAAAGATCATAGGCCAGTATTCAAAAAGAGATGGCTGCTGACACTCATCCATGTGGTTTCCAGCACAATGCATGGATATGTTTGAAACTTAAAGCAAGCATCACTGAGTCTCTAATGTGTAAAAATGTGTATAAATCACATAAATGTATGGTGTGACTTTGGTAGAGGAGAGTTTCAGCTTCGTTCAGGTGCTTTATTTCTGTAGACTAGAACATGATAAAAAATGAAGATGTGATAAATGGATTTGTGCCATCCTAGGGATATTGGTATAGAAGAGTGTGGGTGTGCAGTCCATGTTGACAGACACGTTAGGAAAAAGGCATCAGCATGTGGTCCTCTCAAGGACACATCATTTATTCTCCTTTCAGCCAAGAGAGGCAGACAGAAAATCAGTAAAACATGGCAGCTTTAAGCTAAAGTTTGGATTCACTTGAATTAGGGAGGTGCGAAGGTCACTGAATTTACCAAGATATATCTCTGTATGAGTCACAGTTGGAACTAAGGTGGTGGGGAAGGAGTGAAACGGAAAGAAAAAAAGAAAAGAGCATGCATTGTGTATTAGTGTGACTGGTTAGATTCCCATTGAGATCAGTCTCTTTGGCAGGTCTAGAGTGGAAGAGCCGGAGCACTCTTTTCTCTGTGGGAACATTTATGTGTGGATATGGAAGACAATATGTCTTTCCAAACTGCATTATCATGCAGTACAGACGCTGTCTGAAGTGCCGAGTAGCTCCTTCAATCAATAGTGCCTGGCATTTAGGATGCACACAGCTTCACCAAATTCTTTCCCAATAACAGTGTGGAGTCAGCAGCATTGTGATGGACAAAACCTGCATTACAAAATGTATTTAAGATGAAGTTTTGTTCCCCTCACTTGTACATTTTACATGCAATCAGAAACGTCTATAAAAATAAAGAAAGGTAAAAATATTTTTTTATACCTTTTGCAGAATTGATCATTTATAATACAGCATGAAACACATGAATATATGAAGTGACCATATACAAGGTTATATACATAGTACAAAAGTCATGGGCAATTAAGCATCTCGAATTCACTTAAGGTGCATGTCTTTGAACTGTGGGAGGAGACTGGAGCACCTGGACTAAACCCAGGCAAACATGGGTAGAACATGTAATCTCAACAAAGAAATTTCCCAGGTTTGATCCCAGGTGGGAAGACCCAGGAAACTTCTGTCCTTCTTCCTGTGAGGCAACAGAATTACCCACTGCAACACAGTGTCCGTCACAACAGAAACACGGATTAACCTGAACATATAACTTATTTCCATTATCTGTCCCATTTAGATGACTTTGGGACCATCATGTTATCTATGTTGTGATTCAACGTCACAGTCTGATTGCTGACAGTTCTGCCCATTGCATCAATCATGTCAGGCAGCTTTAAAGGGGCTCGGACAGCTGTTTAATTTCTTGATAGATCTGGGCAATGCCTAGTCCAATAAGCAGAATGCCATTGATCATGGTTCCAAATAGATAAACGCCCTTAATGTCCTCCACGAAAGATGTCGCCCGGCACATGAGCTGTCACTTCTTCCTCGATTCCCTCATGTAACCAGCTGCGAATGTTCCTTCAGGACCAGGCTGGTTCCCCTAAACCAAGACTTCTCGTTGAGAGGAAGGTGTCAATTGTGTTGAGAGACTGTTTAATTCAATCCATAATTTCTTAATTCAAAGAGCAGAGTGGGGAAAATCTCTCAGAGTAGTAGTAGACTAGACAAGACAAGAGAAGCGTAGCAGGAGAGATAAGAGAGAGGAGAGATAGGAAATGTGACCGTCTTTGTCGAGAGCAGAAGTGGATATCTAGTTAGATAGTTTAAGAACACTACAAGAGAAAGAACACACATGAAACACATTCAAGATTAATTACATTAAGCTAAACATCAGATCTAGAGCAAAGAAAAAGTAAAACACTTGGAATTAGTTACACATTACATTGGCAATTTGTTGCATGCCACATGGAAAGAAAAAGTGAAATGGCCTCTACTTATTATTATTATTATTACTATTATTATTACTATTCTTGTTTTTGCAAGTTGGCAACCAACTTATTCAGAACATTACTGCCACCATCTGGACTGGAGTGTGATTTAGGAGTTTAACCTCCCACCAGTGTGTGCTATAACAATAAAAGAGATTTCTGCAGGCTAAATTCTACTTGTTTCCATTATGTCCCCTTAGATTAGCCCAATATACTAGTGCTAACTGGTCTGTTCCAAGGTGCAGAGGTATCTCTCCCATCTCAACTTGGATGGCTGCTACTGGCATAGTTTTCCAAGCTCCACAGAATATTGTGAGAGTTTAGTTTTGAATGACTGATTAGCTGTTTTAATGCCGTTTCAGATGCTGAGCCATATACCATGAATCCATACTCCAATACTGATTTTGTCATCCATGTATAAATAGTGTTTAGTGCTAATCTAGTAGCCCCCATTGTATACCATACAAACATCTCATTCTTTGTCATCTTACATTTGTCAACCATTTTTAAAATATATACACGCTCTATGAGAGACGCCCATCAACCCATAGGCCAAAATACTTAGGAGTCGATCATCTCCAATTCCCTGTCAGCGAGTTTGAGTTTTAAGTCTATTTTGTTCTTTTCTTAGTAAACATTACAGCTTTTCTTTTACAATCTGATATTCTAAGTCAACTTAGTTGCCCATTCTTGCACTGTGCATATAGAATCTTGTATTTTATTAATTTTATATCCTATGTTCCTCCCCCTTTTTCATATTACCCCATCATTTGCAAATACCACCACTCTAGTCTAAATTTGAATATTTTTTAATGTCTCAATTATCATTATTGAAAATAACTGCGGACGAACAATACTTATTTGTCTAGTACCATTGTCTACTTGGTAGCATTCACACACAATCCAATTTATTTTTACTGCTCTTGATCTATCACCTACTGAAACATTCTTCCCCTAACACTCATCTGACTCAGTTTAATTAACAGTCTATCTTTCCACAGCAGGTCATAGAGTATATCAAGGAACACCACAATCACTGACTTTCTGTTAACCTGAGCTTACCTAATGTCATCCTCTAAGCAAATAATTGGGTCCATTATCCCACTACCTTTTCAAAACCCACTTTTGTAGTGCTCCAGCTTCCCTCTGCTCCCAACCCCGTCTGTCAGTCTATCATTTATCATCTTATCCAAAGCTTTCCTCATATGAGATGAATGGAAATCGCTCCCTCCAGAGGGCTTATGGGTAATGTAGTTTGACTATCTAGGGATTTCATTCATTCATTATCTTCTGTTTACTTCACTCAGGGTCATGGGCCAGTCGATAAAAAATTCAAGCAATATGACAGAAAATTGCACAATAATTGAGTAAATAATTTTTGTGCTTAGTGTAAAGACTATAGATTATCAGTTTACCAGGAAATCCTCAATGGCCTAAAAGAGAAAGTTTTTTTTTACTTTTTAAGGAATATAATATGCTAATCAATGCAGCTAAGGCAATAGCAATGACATGACATTCAGGTCATCTTACCTGGTATCAAACCTGGGTCCTTTTTTCTGTGAGGCACTATCCACTGCACCACCACCTTTTGCAGGTCTGATCTCCGGGTTGGGTTACCAGGGAAATATCTGTATGGATGTTCACTGTGTTCACGCGGGCTTACTGCGGGTATTCGAGTTTCCTCAAGCATCCCTGCATGCTATGTAAATTGTAAATGTTAAATTGTCATTGACTTGTGTATAAGATTTGTAAAATTTGTAAATAAGTATGACCTTGTTTCTGTCATTAAAATAGCTATTAATGCTAATAGAACGTTAATCAATAAACAATTATGCAACAATCATTATGTAAGAGCAAATAAAACAATAAATTAAAAACATTATTGAAAGGATTGAAAATTCAGAAACATATCAGTATTATACACAGTAGCATGGCGTGACATGGAGTCGATAAGTCTGTGGAACTGCTTAGGTGTTATGATAGCCAAGGTTGCTTCGATAGTTTCCTTCAGCTGTACTGCATTGTTGGGTCTGGTATGTCGCATCTTCCTCCTCACAACACCCCATAGATTTTCTATAGTGTTAAGGTCAGGTAAGTTTGCTGGACAATTAAGAACAGGGATACCATGGTCCATAAACCAGGTACTTTGGTAGTTTGGAACTGTGTGCAGGTGCCAAGTCCTTGTGTGCTGAAACTTCCTAAAAGCCGGCTGCAATTACCTTGGACCTCAGAAAACACAGTGGACCAACACCAGCAGATGACATGGCTCCCCAAACCATCACTGACTGTAGAAACTTTAAAGTAAACCTCAAATGGCATAGATTCTGTGCTTTCCCTCTCTTCCTCCAGACTCTGATACCTTGATTTTCAAAAGAAATGCAAAATTTACTTTCATCAGAGAACTTAATTTTAGACCACTCAGCAGCAGTCCAGTCCCTCATGTCTTTAGACGCTTATGACGCTGTCTTTTGTTCAAAAGTGGCTTGACACAAGGAATGCAACAGCTGAAACCCATGTCTTGCATACGTCTGTGCACGATGGTTCTTGAAGCACTGATTCCAGTGGCAGTCCAGTCTTTTTGAATCCCCCCTACATTTTTGAATGGGTTTTCTCTCCAGCGTGCTGTTATCCCTATTGCTTGTACACTTTTTTCTACATCTTTTCCTTCCTTTCGCCTCTGTATTAATGTTCATGGAGACAGAGCTCTGTGAACAGCCAGCCTCTTTAGCAATGATCTTTTGTGTCTTGCCATTCTTGG
The DNA here is from genome assembly GCA_028565295.1 of Aspidoras spilotus. Classification (NCBI taxonomy): domain Eukaryota; kingdom Metazoa; phylum Chordata; class Actinopteri; order Siluriformes; family Callichthyidae; genus Aspidoras; species Aspidoras spilotus. The sequence continues at coordinate 10,031,770 of JAOUQV010000031.1, read as the reverse complement.
GCCTACAGAATTATGCTCCCGCAGTCTATAATGGTCATTGCAGGTGTTCTGAGTTAATTAGCTGAGAGTGGCACCAGGTGTCTTCAATATTAAACATTTTCACAATATTCTAATTTTC
>JAOUQV010000031.1:9972802-9986854 GCA_028565295.1 Aspidoras spilotus | reverse complement strand
CAAATCTTCATTGTGTGACTCATTAACTTTATGCCCCTGTAATTGTTACAACTCTGCACATCACCCTTGTTCTTATAAATAGGTACAAGTACACTTTCCCTCCATTCCTCAGCCATCATTTCACTCTCATAAATCTCATTAAATAATCTAGTCAAAAACAACACTACCATTTCTCCTATACATTTACATACCTCTACCGGTATATCATCAGGTCTGACTGCTTTTCCCTTCTTCATTCTTTTCAAAGCTTTTCTTACTTCATCTTTGCTAATAGTTGCTATATCCTGTTCCGCTATTTTTATGCCTTCAACTATTCTTTACCTGTCATTGTCTTCATTCATCAGCTCCTCAAAATACTTCTTCTATCTTTCCCTCACCCTCTCCTCATCTGCCAGTACATTTCCATTTCTATCCTTAATCACTCTGACATGTTTCACATCCTTTCCTGCTCTATCTCTCTGCCTCGCAAGGCGATACAACTCCTTCTCTCCTTCCTTACTGTCTAACCGCTTGTACAACTCATCTTAGGACCTCTGCTTGGTTCTTGCTACTTCCCTCTTTGTCCTATGCTTCATCTCTTTATACTCCTGCTTACTCTCTTTAGTCATCTCCTTGTCCCATTTCTTCTTTGCTAACCTCTTCCTCTGAATAACCTCCTGCACTTCCTTGTTCCACCACCAAGTATCCTTACTGTCTTTTAACTGTCCAGATGACACACCAAGTACATTCCTGCCTGTCTGTCTAATCACTGTTGCTGCTGCTACCCAGTCATCTTGAAGCTCTTTGCTACCACCCAAAGCCTTTCTCAACTCATTTCTGAACTCCTCACAGCATTGCTCCTTTCTCACCTTCCACTTCCATTTTGTCCTCTTCTTTACATTCGGGCTACTGTTCTCTACATTTTGGGATGGGGACCGGCACTAGAAATACACTCGCTTGTGCTCTCTAATGGCTGGTTTCTCTCGCATCAACAAGGCATTTTTGTCAACACAACTGTCACTTACTGGATATTTTCTCTTAACCACCTCTTTACCTTTACATGCCTAAATATAATGAGGTGTGGCCATGTGATTGGCTGATGAGATGTGTGTGTTAACAAGCAATTTAAGTAGTGTACCTTATAAAGTGGCTAGTGTGGGTAAAATCTACAATGTTTATTATACAATATATGCATTTGAAATATTTATACATCCTGACCATAATGAAATTGTGCAGCTGGAAAATAGTATGTTGTTTTACTGTATGTTAGAGTTATTAATGCTACATTGCATTTTTGATACTTTAAAATACTTTGCTAGGTTGACACTGGACCATATTCTGCCAGTTGATGACTCAATTAATATGCCCCTAGTGACCATTTTTATTCAATATATACAGTATACAGAATTTTTCCAAGTTGTAAATATGACATTTACATATTCATAGATATTCCAAATGTCTATATACTGTATTTATAGACTTACTGTATATCCAATTAGTATGATAGTCAGCAGTGGCAAGATGAAATATCTGAGGTGAGATTAAAGAAAAGTCTCAAACAGGGAAATACGTTCACCTCTCGGAGTCTCTGCATAGTAATATATTGTGATTCTTTGATTTATGTTTTCATTTTCAGTTTTTGCAGGGTATGACCGACTCCAGAAAATGAATTACCTCAATAAATATGAGGTGCAAAATTCATTTCAAGAAGTTTGACCTCAAAATAATGGTTTTCTATTTTTAATATTTCAAATATTTATCTGAAGCAAGGAGCTACTGTATACGCTTTGGCGACATAAAACCTATTGCGCCCATATAGAGAGCTAAATTATCTTGGTTCATAAGAGATAAGATGGTTGATATGAAAATAAGCAGCAACATATCTCTTTATTCATATCTATGGCAGTTTTAGTCCAGGAATTTTGTCCCAGGTGCTAATGTTGTGGCCTGATAGGTACAAAAGGCAAATTGCTGTAGCCTGTCACTGTGCTGGAGGTGGAAGTGTGCACAATGTAAATACACAACATTCCGGGCACACACTCAATCACTGCCTACTACATATATACTTTTTGCCTAGTTAAACATTCAGAATGGCGAGCTGGTCAACAGACTCAGGCATCAGAATCTCCCAAAGACATTTGAGAGACTGTCTGGCTCCTATATCATGTTACAGATATAAAACTTAATGCTCTTGATGGATTAATGTCTTGTAATCTTGCCACGATATGACCAATATCATGATAATTTGCTTAGTCTACAGTGATGGTGCTTGCTCTCAGGGGTCAGTTTTGTCTGCATGGACCTGATAGTGAGCAGATGACTTTAAATTAAGCCAGGAAACTGAGCAATGCAACAATCACTCCTGCATAATCTTAATTTTAGCGGTGAAAGATGGAGATGTTTCAACAGCTTCTAGTCTTGGCTAATATTTCATTTACTCTCTCTGTTATTGGCATACAGCTGAGTTCACATTCTCTGAGTAGTCTCCATCATCACTACATGTCTGTGGGAAAAGCTGTAGAAGGGCTTCTATGTTAAGTTGCACATAGTTCTATTATTTGAGGGCTTTGAGACTGACCAAATGGGTTGTAGGTCTTTGGCTCTCTGGAGGTCCTGTGTCTCTCCGTCACTCATGTATCAGATTGGCTGGGGATTAAGCGAAACTGGCAGGTCTAATATAGAACGAGAATTTTGCAATGACCTCTCCTTCAGCCTCTACATACTGGCATGTTATATGTAGAATCACAGCATTAGACCCTCTGTGTCCTGCACACTTGAACTTACTGCCACTGTTCCACAAGGTTGATGGATGGAGGAAGTGTGAAAGGATGAAAATGGACAAAATGTTGAATGACAATTCAATAATAAAATCTGTGTTTCTATTCTGACCGGTCCATTCTGTCTTTCTTCAGAGAGTGAGGGGGAGGAAGGAAAGTATGAAGAACAGAAGGAAAGAAGCGGCTGGGATAGAAGGGAACCAGATCAATTAAAGTAAGTTATTAAGTCACTGTTTCCTGGTATCTTGCTCAGACCCTATCAGCCTTATCATCACAATTATTGGTTATTACACAATTATTATCTCCTCCATTAATTCATTCAGTCTCTTTAACTTAATCCACATAGAGTCATGGGCCAGCCTGTGCCAAATATGGGTGCAAGGGCAGGAACAGCTATAGACAGGGCACCAATCTATTATAGGGCACCCACATGTACATACAAACACAGTCACTAATTAACCTAGCATGCATGTATTTAGAATTAGGAAACTAGGCACCTAGAGAAAACCCACTCATACATAGGGAAAACTCCACCTCTACTGCATGCAACCCAAAATAAACTCTATAAAGATGGTGAGTGAGTATTATAATACAATCACTGGCCATATACATATGAGATGTTAGATGAGTAGCCAAACTGTTTTGCTGCCCAGTATTGGTGAATGTGTGGCCTTTGAACTGTTTTTTAGCCGACAGAAGTGCAACCTGATGTGGTTTACTAGTTTTCTCGCATGTTTGCATTAATGTATGTATCTGGGATGCTTATTTTTTTGAATTTGCAAAGAGTTGCTATTTAACTATTTTTCTGACCTCTCACAGCAATAATGTTTTTTCCAATGCATTTGCAAATGTAGAAAACATTTGCAAATATAGAAAATGTCAAAATTCCAGCCGTTTATGAAATATGCAAGTCAGTGAGCAATACTGGGATAAATGTTTTTCCTAAAAAAAAAAAACCCTGCTTGTGCATACACCTGTAACCAGTGACTGAACAGTATATAAAGATAACTGACGGTGGCCATTTATTGCATATTCTGGACACTGAAAGAATAGTTAGATTATGGAAATAAAGTCTTATATGCTTGTGAGTTTTGTAATGCACTGTAAATCCAACATCTGCCAACAAAATAATAATTTATCATAATTTATAATAATTTCATTTGGATCATGGAAGTGTTACAAATCAAATACTGAGGGATAACTGAAATCTAACTTCCACTTCCACTGTAAATCCAACATCTGCCAACAAAATAATAATTTATAATAATTTATAATAATTTCATTTGGATCATTGAAGTATTACACGTCAAATACTGAGGGATAACTGAAATCTAACTTCCACTTCCATCCAACTGTTGCAGTAGCAAAATGTCCTGTAGCTTATAGCAGCTATATTTGCGCAGGTGGAATAAATTATTGAAATCAGACCTGTGGATCTAACAGTAATCAAAAACATATAGCGCAATCTAAGTCTGTGGGGCTCCTTTTATGGGGCACATTCTGAGCACCCACAGAGAACTGGCACATGTAACATCTCATGGAATCCTGTCAAATTCCTATTTCCACATTTTATCCTGTAACACTAGTACTATTGTTAAAGCGCAATGTTCTGTGGTAATCATCATTAGAATTTCCAAAAGAACGTTGCAAAAGTACTGAGATCTCTACGCAGTGCCTCAAAGTAGGCCAGCCAATCCAATCCAATCAGCCTCAAGACTATTGCTATAGTGAAGCACAATTGTGGTTTTATGGACTGGAGTGCGTCCCTATTCATTTGATTCACCACATAGCCTAGCGTTTGCTCAGCTCAGCCCTTTCCTGTCCTCCATTTCCCTCCTCTTTGTACAGCAAAGCCACTGTAAACATAATAACGACTGATTTAGCATAGGCCATGGTGCCCGTCTTAGACCAGTGTTGGCTTGCTTGCAGAGAGATAGTATTTCAACTGCCAGTCAGCACAAAACTTTGTTTTCTTTGGGACAGGGCCACTCAGGGCATTTCCAGCTTATTGAGAGTAACTAGCCCTACAGCTGTTAAACTATCTCATCAATGTGTGACCTTTTGGCATTTAACATTCACCTTCCTGGATCCTCTTCATAATGCCCAGTATTTCTAATTTTCTCATGTTGACAAAAAGTCCACGTGAGAAAAGAAGGTCATTGTTGGTCCTGTCTCCATGTGATTTTTACCCACTCTGAGATGGGAGGTTTTTGCGACCAGCCTCTTTCTACTTCCAAAAACACCCCTACCCTTTTGCCCGTCTGCCATTCTCTTACAGACAAAAAATCACTCTGTCAGCTCAGGTTAATTAAAATGCCTTTCTGGAGATTTTGAACTTTGCTGTTTTCAATTTCTAGCTAAGTATCCCCCTCCCAAGAAGATTCTTTGATTTAAATCTGTGAAACCTCTTAGGGTCCACTTGTGTTGCAATTGGCTTTCTTTTGCTTCGCTGACAAAAGAACTAGTGGAGGGAGGAATGGCAAGGCCAGCCAAGCACAGACGTGACAGACTTACTGTAGCACAGATTTGAAAATATATACAAAAATTCTGTTCAGTCAGGCTTGCAGAGGTGAAAAAACAGAGGCAATCACAGTTCTCTTCACAGATAGATAGTCAGAAAGAGGTCAGACCTATCAACGGTAGCTCGCAATGTCTGTGGGCCTGGCTCATAGCTATGAAAGGCTCTCAAATCTTCAATTGATAATTGCTCCTTCTGGCCATCTGCTTTAACAAAGAACAGGATTGCACATTTCTGACAGCCATTCCTGCAGAGGGCTATTATGAATGCTACAAGTACATGAAAGAGGGCAGGGCAGGTGGCCTGCATGTGCTATTCCGAATCAATTGCCTGATGTTAAAGTTCAGTGTTAATTACTGATTATTGCAGAACCATATTTGAATCCAGGATAGTTTTAGACTTTGGGTGATTTTGATGGCTTGGTTTATTTGCCTTCAAGCTACAAAAAGGCATCTTCAGCTTTGTGTTTTCTTGTATAAACAATTAAATTCAATTTTATTTTATTTTATAGAACTTTTTATAATGGAAAATTGTCACTTGTCAGCTTCACAGAAATTTTATTCAGGATATGATCATAAAGTTTATATAAGTTCCTAATGAGCATGAAGAAACCAGCCACTACACCGTCAACAAACCTGACTGAATGTGTGGGAGTGGGTGCAGCATCCAAATGTCTCAGTGTACCTATGAACCCTCCAGATCCCTCCAGATCTGCACCCTTACCTAAGAGGAACTAGAACTTTAAACAGAATGCTTGACTAAACAAATATGTTTTGTGAGAGTGTGATAGGTATGACCTCTTTTTGGTCCAGTAAGGCTCTTGCCAAAAATACTGTGAGCTTGTATAATGCAAACACATTACACTAAGCGCTATGGAACATCTGCTGTTGTTTTCTAATTATTTGTGCACCATTACCAATGTGAGCACAGATGTTAAACAATATCTGAATTGCACAACCACAAATATCTGTTACTTATTTTTAGGCTTCTTTTAAACTGGAAGTCCTGGCTCAACTGAGCTGAGTGGTTCTAAAGGTGGTTCTGACCTCTTTCTGACTATCTATCTCTGAACAGAACTGTGATTGTCTCTGTGTTGTAATAAAGCCTAAAACCTGATTGAAAGAATTCATAGATGTTATTACAGTGTAGTTATGAACATAACTGCTGTGTTGTGATCTTTCTAAAACCTTACTAATAAAAGCGAGGTTTGAATTTGGTTTATAATTGGAAAGTTGACCAAGGTCAAGGTCAGTTTTTTTAATTAGAGGTTTGATCACTGCTAGTTTATAGGATTTAGTTACATAACCAGTACTAATGGAAGATATTATTTTTAGTAGTGGCTCAATTGTTCCTAGTAGAGTTTGTTGTCTACTAGTACGCAGTTTGATGACTTTGGAGATTAGTGTCATTCATTCTGTAACAGAACTGATTTTTTTTTCATTTATAATCATAATTATTTATATCATCGATCACATTAGGTACAGAATTAATATGGTTTTACTGTAATTCTTCATTGAAAAAGTCACTACTTCATCGATGCTGCACATGGGCCTAAACAGGGCCTACATTTTCTTCGCTTAAACTGGAGCTATATGCTGATTTAGTGACACTAAGAGTTTTTCTATATCTCAGGTGACTTCACTTCTATGATGTTTGAAACACTACTAGTTTAGTTTGATGCCACTTACATTCTAATTTTCGGATTTTTAAAAAAATGTGTCTGATTTTTGGGTGCGTGTATTATCATTATACCAAGGAGCTAATTTTTTATCTATAATTAATTTTTGTTTAAAAAGTTCTACTTTATGCAGAGTACTGCAGACTGTCGACAATAAGCATTCAGTTACTTGATCAAGTTCTGCAGGGTCGGACAGTGAGCCAATCAGGTAAGTTTCAGGAAGTTGTTTTTAAAGCTGTATGCAGTATCTGATGTAAGTGTGCACTTGAATCTGTGGTAGACTGGACATACTATGAATAAGGTGTATTTTAAATCGGACAAAGTTCCAGATTGAGGTAGAAGAACTATATTGTTATATTGAATACAAATCGGATTCTCAGGATCCTACCTATCCTAAGGTGGATTATGGAAATGAAGATTAAAATCCCCAACAATTATCACATTATCCAAGAGAAATTATTAGATTAGAGACAAAGTTTGCAGGTCTTCTTTATATTGTCCTGGTGGCCTGTACATAATAATTACTGGAGTTGACTGAATAGATTTATTTAGTCCTACACGTGTTATATTTGCAAAAAGAGACTCAAACAAAGAAAATGTCATGTCATAGCTTTTGCTTGAAATAATAATAAAATAATATGAATAATAATAAAATAATATAAATGTTCACTGGTGGAAAAGACACAAAATAAATGTCAAACCAAATACAACATTCTTGTGTGAACACTCAGAAAGAATTTATAACACGACACTAGATATTTAGAGCCTGAACAAAACACTGTAGTTTCCGAGACTACAGATTAAATTTTAGGTCATGGAAAATAATAGTAGAGTAGCAAGCAATCCACCCCTCAGTGCAGCCGTTTGTGTTTAGGTGCATGATAACTCTAGAGTAAATTGGATCATCAATCATCCCACCGTTCTGAGAGAAAAAAAATGTTCTACATTGTAATGTCAGGGTTAGCTCAACATATGTAACTGTTTATAGGAAAATCCTGATAGAAACATAGAGAATGGAAGGGCAACAGGCAATCCCTTCACCCCACCCCAACAGAAATACAAAAGTCATATCCACCACTCCATCATCATATAAATCATCTTACCATTTCAGTGTGCCCAGCTAATTGTCTCCCACATAGGCCCAGAAAGCTATTTTGTGGCAATTATGGCTGTGCTTACTCATTAGTTCCTACAGTTATTGGTCTGCACAATGCATGCCCTTGCCAAAGAGAAAGGTTCTGGTATTTCAAGTGTAAAGGCAAGAAGCTACACAGTTAGGTCATGATACACACAGCTCTCAAGATCATTATTCCTGAAAGTAAACGAGGAAGTAGTTTTTAAATTGATTTAGCAGAAGTCTGGATATCAAACAGAGTGAACCTCAACATCAGTGCTAGAGAAGAGGTCAGGCTTGTTAAATAAGCTGCATCAGGTTGACAATGGTCCAGTAAGGCTCTTGCCAAAAATACTGTGAGCTTGTATAATGCAAACAAATTACACTACGCGCTATGGAACATCTGGTGTTGTTTTCTAATTATTTGTGCACCATTACCAATGTGAGCACAGATGTAAAACAATATCTGAATTGCACAACCACACATTTTTACTTATTTTAGCCTTTTTTTCAACTGGAAGTCCTGGCCCAACTGAGCTGAGTGGTTCTAAAGGTAGGCAAAGTTTGTGTCCTGGGCATTTTTATACAGAATTCTCTGCTAGTTATCTTCTCTTATCCACTGCCCTATATGATTCTTTCTTTATAAGATGACCAATGTGCATGCAATCCACCATGTCTGCCTGGGATTCCTCCAGGTGCTACAGTTTTCCCCACAGGTTGAAAACATGTATACGAGATGAAATGTAGATGTCAAATTGCCCCGACTTGTGTAATATGAATGTAACTTATGTATTAATACAACCATGTGGTCAATGAAACCCTTATGAAGTAGCTATTGATGCTAAAATTACATTAAATTAATAAACAAATGAACAATAAGCATCTATGATTGTGACAAGGCGTCTTTCTCTTATAACACCAGAATCCCAGGCTACTTTGCGTTGGTTATATCAACATAGATTGCAAAGGTGCCAAGAAATGCAAACTAATGCTGAGAAAACAAGTGATTTTCCGATTCATGTTCCATTTGGTTAGCAATTGTAAGAAGCCCATGGTTAAAAAAATTGAATCTGATTCACTGCCAGCTGTTCGCTTTGGTTAGAAGGAGGAAGTCAGTTTGAAATCTGCCGACCATAAAACAAATGTCACTGTTGCATTTTATGCTTGAGGCCTTATTTTCCCACTTGTGCCTGAGCATTAAGGGAAAAAATCATTTTCCACCAAGGGAAATGAGAAATCTATTTCTGTTCTCAGTTACCAAGCTGCAGAATGACAATCATTGACACACAGAAAATGACAATAAGAATGAATATATGGGCTGAGAGAAAATCCATATGAGACAGCTCTCCCACTCATAGTTGCGGCAAAGAGATAGGCTGAGAGACTGACGTAATTGCTGGAAAGTTTAAACTTCGCTTTATGTTTAAGTACGCCATTAAAAGGGCCTCTCATGTCTAAATGGTATGCTAATGGTCCGTTCTTTCAGACAAGCCTTTGGCCATGTAGCTCCATCCACTGCCCTGGGCCCCGATCCACCCTGTCTATGCCAAGTTTCCCTGTTCGCTACTTGCCCACCTCCAGTAGCGTGAAGCACACCTGATATAATACTCTTGACTTACCACTCACCTTCTGATCAGGCAAATACTGTCTCACACAAATCATATAAATTACCATATGTTGGATAAAAACTACAACTATAGAGGCAACGCAATGTCTGTTTCTGTTTATTAAGATTATAAAAATAATTTGATGAAGGTTTTCTACACTGTTTGACAAGAAGCATGTTCCTAGGTTTAAAATATAGACTTCATCATGACATTTCTGCTAAAATGGGTGTTTAAGATCAGTGGGCTCTGCCATCGACAGCCTGTTTGACCTGGACTAAACAAAATCCTTAGGAAAAATGATGATGCATCATTTCTGAGGGCAGGAACACAGTGCAGTATTCACATGATCACGCTGGGACTGTGGCATTGTGGTTATGAGGTCAGACTTGGGTTATAGAGCTCTGGAGCCAACACATGTATTGCAGTGCTCTTACCCTTGCATGCTCATTCTCCACACTCAAGCACAGGTGGAACATTCTTCACTCCTGATGTGAACAAGTGAAAAGAATAAAGCGCTCAGTAAAGCAAGAACGTCAGACCTTATTGACACCTACACTTGATTTATAGGGCTGTGGCCATGTGTGTGTGTAGGTTAGAGGAAGTGTGAAGCACATGGTTCACGACTTAGTTTTACCTTCCTACTGACAGTGTTTAAGAAATCAAGTTACTGCGGGGAATTAAGCATTGGATTCTTCAAAGAAACAGCAGATGGAGAAAAAAATAGAAAGATGAAAAGTCCATAAGGTCAAAATATGTGTTTCTATTTGCTCCTAAAAGAAATAAAGCAAGTGAAGTAGTCTGGCAGATGGCTGCTGATTCAGTCTGCTCAGTCTGTTAAATAAGTCTTCTTCGGATGGCTATATTGAAGCAAAGAGCTCGGACAACCCAGATTTAATGAAGCTATCCACTTCCACTCAATGTACTCTCTTCTCATTTTCCAAACATAGCTTTTAATCTGATTTCCCTGGTCCATATCATGTTGAGGTGCATTCTCCTCTGGGTGATACTGAGGCCTGTGTAAAGAAAGCAAAACATCTGCCATTACATATATGTACCATGTTACTGTATATAACAATCTAGCCAACATACTTACTTTGTTTAGAGAAGATTATGCTAAGGCTCTTTTTTTGCTGTTATGTTTATATTTTACATGGGAACCTAAATGTATTGTACACACAAATTTGTACAATATCCCAGTATTGTACATATATATCCCATCTGACATTAGAATTATAATTTGTTATTAAAATTATTGTATGGAATTAGAAAATTTGAACTTGATGGATGGATGGATGGATGGATGGATGGAGGGGTGGATGGATGTATGGATTAATAGATAAATAAATAGATGCATAGTGGGATTGTTGGATGGATAAATGAGTAATGAAAGAATGAGTGAATGACTGTATGAATAAAGATCCTAATAATTGATTACATGGATAGATGGATGGGTAGATCTATAAATAAATTAATGACTGCAAAAAAAATGGATGAATGAATGCAGTGAGGGGTTAGAGCCCCAGGGTGGTAACGTGCGGAGTTTGCACGTTCTTCCCATGGTTTTCTCAAGGTATTACAAAGACATGCATAATAGGTAAATCGGTGTCTCTAAATTGCATGTTAGTGTGTGATTGTGTGTGCACCCTATGATAAATTGGCACCCAGTCTAAGGTTGTTCCTGCCCTCGTGCCCAGGGTACTGGCTTAAGCTAAAATTAAGCGGATATAGAAAATGAATGAATGAATTAATTAATTAATGGCAGGATGAATGGGTGAATTACTGTTGAATTTGAGATGTTCAACACACAAGCTATAACTTATCTACCAACAGCCAGCATATTGTTTGGACCATACCTTCAGATCTATAAACCTTTGGTATTGTATGTGTTTTAGGATGGAGTTTGTGTTTCATTTTCCACATATTCAAGGCAAAAGATAGACATACACACAGAAGGTAGCTCACAGAGTATTTGCCCTTGAGGGTACCACCCCGGTGAGAAGTCATGGTACAATTTAGAAAGGTTTTTTTTTTGCCTGACAGGGCATGGAAGCAATTTTTACAGTATCCCAGTTGTTTTCTGACCAGACGAGGGCACTGCGACTGCAACATGCCGAGCTTTAAAAGGGAAAGATGCGTTGTGACGGCTGCGCATAGACAGGAGTTTCATCACCACAAAAAAAGGGACTTGTGTCTGAACGGGATGGCACAGAAATAGTTTGACTCAGCAAGTATGGTCGAGTTATTCTAAGCAATCCCACAGGCCAATTTTTCCAGCCAGGTTTCATTAGTAGAAATAAGGAGCAAATGTGCAGATGTGCTACTAACCGCTGCATTCAATACAAAATTACCCCGGAGGACAAAAAAATTAAGACTAGGATGTATCAACTATAGAAAACATTCACTCAACTATTATTATTGTTATTATTATTAATGTTATTATTATTACAAAGATAACCAGAAATACATACGTTTTTGTCTGTGGATGTTATTATAAACTTTTATATAGTTACAAAATCTATAGTTTGATGGAATATGGTATTCGAGAGAAACATTCTGTGAAGCATACATCACATTAGAGAGCCGGTATAGAAGTGTGTGGAGCGCAGCTTTTGGGGGCTGTGTGTGTGTGTGTGTGTGTGTGTGTGTGTGTGTATGTGCGCGCGCTCAGTTCTCTGGGTGAACGCGCAAACTTTATCCGCTCACCTCAGAAGTTTCTACTCAAGCGCCTGCGTCTGTTCAGAACTTCTACAAGGTCCGGATTTCGGATCGACTCAACGGAAAGTTGTATATTTTTTCTTTTCAAAGGAGACTTATTACAGGACGCTTCTATTTTATTCATACACACCCCAAAAACGAGGAATATTATGCAAATGAGTGTGTAGTGATGTTCGTGTCGGGTTTAGGGTGCGCACCTTGGTGGCTTCAACGGTAGAGATGCGGATGAATGGAAGTGTAACTTTTTACTAAGAGAATCGACGCATCTGCGCGTTTTAAGGATTTTTTTTAGAATTTAATTATATTCATCCGATTTTTTTTTTGCAACAAGATCGAGTTTGGAACAAGCACCGGATATTTTTATACGAGTTATCCCACATTCTCCCCTAGTTTCTGAGGCACGGCTGCGGGAACGATGGCACCGGCAGCGCGCGTGAGGTTCCCGGCGCTCCAGCGAGGCTCCTTGTTGGCTCTGCTGTGCGGCTTGCTGTGTCTGGTCGTGGCGCGCGCGTGTCCACACAAGTGCAGCTGCTCGGGTTCGCACGTGGACTGCCAGGCGCAAGGATTCAAGAGTGTTCCGAGGGGCATCCCGAGAAACACAGAGCGTCTGTGAGTAATGCACATCACTGCTTATCGCGTGCGCGTACGTACCCGTATCTAGCAGCTTATGTATGCTTTTATATGCACCATACGACACTGGTACAAAAGCCGTTCAGTTATTACTGTAGGCTGGATGTGTCTGTTAATGCATCGTGTACTATATAATCTAAAAATAGATATACTCTCCTTAAACTTAATAAACTCAGTAAATAAATCACACAAACCACTTGCCATTGACTCAAGTGAAACTGTATGAGGTATAAAAAATAAGATCCAATATGTAGGTACTTAAGACACATTAAATGAATAATATCAATGCTTTACCTTCTGACTATATTATAAAGCCTCTATCTATCTATCTATCTATCTATCTATCTATCTATCTATCTATCTATCTAGCTGTCTGTCTGTCTGTCTGTCTGTCCGCATGACCCCCCTTTAACCAGAATTAATCATCATTATGTTATAAATATACTTATATCGACAGAAAATGTTAAAGAAGAACACACTATTTTTTAAAATACATAAATATAAAGAGCATTCAAATCATTCAATAAAAACCACAACCATAAACAAATAAAAAATAAAGCTCTGTTCTATTCTATGAATACTTCAATATCTTGTCACCGTTATTCAATCTGATTTGGGCTCTGCATTCAAGTTTTATGTCAGCAATCGATTTTCCCCTATATTGTCCTAGGGCCCCAATAATTGGCCTACTTTGCTTGGTGGCAAGCAGCTCCTCTGTCCGAGTAGGCTGCATCATGCGCAACAATATGTATTTGTACAGTATGTAAATAAAAGTACATATACTGAACCATGAACTAAATCATACATCATAATTGGTTGTAAGGATTTTTTAAATATAGTCTATCAGTCATCTTCAATGTAATCTGGCTAGTGCTGACAATAAACTAATTGTTTTATAGGAATGCATCAACACACACACACGTCATGCACACAACCTCTTTCATTCAGAATGTGTTAGTTTTGTTTGAACCACCTGGGCTGCATCCAGTTGGTAGAGTGAGCAATGTAAGAAAATGTCAGGAGCATTAATAAAA
>JAOUQV010000031.1:9922373-9933574 GCA_028565295.1 Aspidoras spilotus | reverse complement strand
CATTTTAAATCATTAATTTGTGCCAGACAACTCATTTGTTTGATAAATAGCTGGGTACTTAGTGTAATAATGCAATAATGCATTGTGGAAAAAAATATTGGTGGTGATTCAATGCCTAGTCATCAAACTGTCCAGGTTTCTTTAACAATAATGACCAGCGTACTATACATTATATTCTACTCTCGTACACAACTTCTAAAATGACCATTTGTATATAGTTTTTATTTCTAAAGAACATTAATAAGACACCATTCCACAATTATTAAACTAAACCTTATTGAATAGGTTTGCCCCTCACATGTCATGAGATTAGTGGAATTTGATTGATAAGTAGCTTGGTACTTTGGGTTAAATAGCCTTCATAAGATTTTCTTTAGCTTTCTGTTGCTATTTTGCTCATTTCTGTGATAGCTCAGAAGATTACATAGAAAAATGCATACTGCATACTTATCATTGTTACTGTATACTTACATATTACATTACATGTTACATATTAAGGTGTGTTTGATTACATTTGTGGCTGATTTAAGGCAGATATCAGTGCTGGTTATTTACTAATTAGACTTTCCTTTACATTCTTTGAATAGATTATCATCTGTGCCTTCCTCTGTCTGACTCCCATTATCACTAATATGAGAATATTGATGTTGGCTATACAGCGGTCTCATGCTGGACTTGCTTGCCTGCCCCGCAATGCTCACTTACATCTGCAAGTCTCATGTGCTTCTGCACACAAACACACAAGAGAGCCAGGTACATACATACCTGTACATGTACTCAAGCATAGAACTACATATGTGCAACCACTGAGGTGGGTGTATTTAAACATACTTTGATGAAATACTGAGCTATAAATTTTACACACACATACTACATTGTGGAAAAAGCCTACAAAAAGGGTGTGTAGAATTTATATACATGCACAGTTGCCCACAGCTTTCTTTCTGTGAGACCGCATACTAATAAAGCCCTTGATTTGATTGACTAGTCTTACCTCCTAATCCATGTCTGAAGATTACCACAGGGACTATCAGTACACTAGAGAAGCCTCAAGAGAAAAGGAACAATTCCTTTTACTCCCACTCAGAGAGGGCAAAAGCAAAATTTAGCAAAGGCGACTGCAGTAAATCTGCAGCAGGAAGCACAGAAGTGGTGGGCCAGGATTAGCTCAGAGTGTGCTTGTGGTTTAGTGGGTGCTGCCTCATACTGCTGTTCTTGGAAGGCATGTTCCACTTGCAGCTATGCTTGAGGAAAGATCGAGTCTCTAGATTTAGTAAGAACGATTTTTTTTTAAAGCACCTCAGTTATCTGATGGAGTGAGATGTATAAATGTGTATACATTTTGTGTATAAGTCAGTTTTTTCTCCAGCATAACTTCCAAAATTCACAGCAGCAACAGTTATTGGGAGTCCACTACTCTAAAAATATGCAGTTTATTAAACTTAAAAACGTCAATGATTTTTTTCTTACAATGTCTTTCAGGGTGCAATTTTTATAATCATGTCATGTCATAGGTTGTCATCGCTGCTCGATGGTTTTCTGCATGGATGATTTAGCTTTATGCAATGTCCAACCTGTAAATCCTGACCCCTGATAATCCAGTCCATGTCCATGATGTTGTCCATCCAGGTTATTCTCAGTCTTCCAAGTCTTCTGTCTCTCCACAAATAGTGTTATTATATTTACTTCAATGCTGTAATGCGAGTGTCACATCACATGACTGTATTAACGTAGCTTGTGGGATTCTATGTGGTTCAGTAACTATATTTGGTTAGTTTTGTGTAATTGTATATAGATGGCACCTTTTAAAGAGAATCTTAGAGAATCTGAACGATTTCTTTTTGAGAATGTCGCACATTCTTTACTGGTTGTTCTTTACTGACTGGCAGTAATTTTTATATAATTTTAGATTGGAAAAGTAAATCATAATTTTCACTGAAAATAGTGCGTCTTAGGCTTTTAAGAATACTGTACAACAGTCTACACAATATTTGTGCTAAAACTGAGCTCTAAAACTCCTCACTTCATCCCACCACATCCGGGTCAGCTCCTCTTCAGAAAAAAAGAAGATGGAACAGAGATAATATTGTCACTGGCGAAATGAGAAGTGATGAAAAGGTTATGAACACCCACCGGGGATGCTCATTTCCCCTAACATGGCAGGAATGTTAATAGCAGTGCGATTTTATACTGGGTTCCTGATGGTTTAGTGCTTTTTTAAAATGCTCTAAATCCTCAAGTGCAGACTATGGGAGCAGCAAACAATAATGGCCAGCATGCTGTGAGGGAGAGTTATTGGATAATTATAAAGCTCTTCGATTGACCTTTATTCTTAACATCCCTTTTGTTTGAGGGCTTCCAATCCCCCTCCCTTAACAGCAGGGTGCTAGTTACACGGCTAGAGGACAAATCCGCTCTCTAGAGGACAGAAGGTTTTGCGGCCTTCCGTTTGTCTGCAGCTGTGTCCACGCCGGGAAGTTGAAAAGAAAGAGCAGTGTACTGAAGAAGAGAAAACAGGATTGTCTATTGAAGGCCAGGGGAAGCTAAGTGGCTCCTTGGTTGTGGTGTCTTTTACTTCTCTGCCTCTTGTTTGTTTTTGAGCTTTGTTGCTAAAGAAGTGCTGGCAGGTCTGTTTGTCTTTTTCCCTGCTCTAAAGTGTAAGGAACTGGTGGTGGGTGTATGTATGTATGGGAGGGTCAAGAGACTCGGTCACCTTGCCACTCAACCCTTGCAAAAATGTGCATTGTGTTGTTGCCCCCAAAAACGTATGGAGCTCTCAATAGCTAGTCTGTAATTCATGTGCATGAGAAACAGAGAAACAAGCAGGAGGTTCAGATGCACAGGGTTCGAAAGAATTGGAAAGAAACAGATCCACTAAACCTGTAAGCTTCATCCAGATTGGCATGTCAGAACGAAGAATGGCTCATAAATACTGATAGTGCTTAACCAGTGTGGCCCAGATGTGTTTAGTGTTGCAGTAAAGCATATAAGGCAATGGCCTTTTATTTCCCTCTACTATCGAGATTAGCCTCATACAAAACACTTGTGGTTTATGTCACACATGTGGCGACATTAGCGTGACCGAGAGTGACATTGATGTATGATTCGTTTCCCTTTTATGTACCAAGCTCTTACATACAGTACATCCCTTTCTCTTTTAAAAGCCAAGAGTGTAAAAAGAAAATAAGGGCACTCTAGTTGGTATCTTATTACTCATCATGCTTTAATAAGCACAAAGCACTTGAAAAGGCGAATACAGTGAAATTCCATTAACTTCCATAATGTTTTTCAAGAATTGTGTGTGTCTGTGTGTATCTGTGTGTGTGTCTTCAGTCATGCTTACGGGCCCTCAAGCATCTTGGCACTATTAGCATGAAAGAGGACGCATCATTCCAGGGTCAAAGAAGGCTGTTTCCACATTGCTTTAAAATTTTCTGTATGCCTCATACAAATACAATCTGAGATGGAGATAATGACAAAATTATAAAGACATTAAAAATTGTACATAATTGAGGTCATCTGCAATGAATAAATATAAAACGTTATTACGTATTATTAGCAATGTGTGGAACATGGAATCTAGAAATATTTAAAGCTCTGTTTATGACAGTGTGAATGTATCTATCAGGCGGTAATAGTCTCTTTCTGAGGTGGGGAATTTTGCAGTAGCCTGTTAATAAATTGATTGTATTTACTTGTATTGATTTGCATTTGGCCAATATCACTTCATAATAATGTTTTGCCTGTGACACTAACAGGTAGATGATTCAGTTTGCAAATTTTAAGGCACAATTTAGTCCCCTTAAGCCTCACTTATACTCCCATTGCATATAGAAATGCATGTGTGTGCTTTAATCGGTATTACCGTCACTGCCCACACACTTCCTTGAGTAAGCTCCGTTAATATGGTTGTTGAGCAGCACATCTAGTAGAGGGTAGTTCGGAAACAAAAAAAAATCAAACATGGAGATAAATTATACAAAATAAAATCATATATAAATAGATATAGATAGATTTATATACATCATATAAAATGAAATAAATAAATCATAAATTATTAGCATTTCATACTAATTCGCACTTGTCTTCGAAAATTTCTGCCATTTCTTCTTTATGTCCATATGGAGGTAATCACATGTTGCACTCAGTTCGCATCTGTACCTAATTTTGAGCATTTAATACATTGAGCCACTGTGTGTTGTTGTCTATAGTTGTTGATTGCATGGAACCAAATATAAATGGAATGTAATAAAGGTGCAAGATTCTGCGATGGAGTGAATAGAGCCAAAGCATTTATCAGAAATTTTTACTTTTATTTATTTTCTGTGTGCCTGTGTGTGTGCGTGTGTTTATGTGTGTGTGCATCCATATGTCACTGTCCACTGATGCGTGATATAGACTGCTGACCCCAGGTGCCCTGCAGGTGTGTTGGGGCGAGCTGATTGGAATGTGGCCTCACACTAAGAGATTCAGATCAGCCTGGGCATTCCACATGCAGAGACATTGACAAAGGCCGGTTGTGTAGCATGAAGCCAAGGTGGGACGGTCCTCGCTGAAGGCCCCTGTCCACTTTGACTGACTGTAGATTATTGGCCAGTGTCTCGGGGAAAAAAGAGGGGCATATCCTCTGACCTCTGTTTCCACAACATGCAAAGTATTAGCAGGTGTCTTTTTTTTATAAAGCACTGTGTGGTATCTGAAAGGCAGCGATGAGCTGTGACCTCTTTATTAGCATGTTATGTCTTAGCATTCTGACAATGGTAAGTAGAAAAACCAATGACTTACAACTGTTGTATAATTTATGTATTTGTGCTTGTCAAAGTTTTTATGCATTGCTAATGAAATTATCATACCTGGCATTTCCGTTCAGCTCTGCAGCACAGCATGATGCCGAGTTAAGTTACACGCCAGCCAAGAAAATGAGTTGACCATTTCTTCAAGTTCAGCTCAAGTGGCCCCTAGTCTCTTCTTAAAATTAGGGGCTGTTCTCCTGCCAAGATTGTGATTATTCTATTCATTCTGAGGCGTTCATTCTGTAAAATGACTTGACTAACTTGACTAACTATTTCTCACTGTAGCCTATTTCAATTGGTGAGTGCTTTCGTTCAGTTTGGCTTCGAGCATTGTGTCCTCAATACACCTTTCCTTAAAAACAGCTAATGAGTACAATGGAATGCAAGCAATGTGGGCTATGCACAGTTTACAACCATTTACAACTGCAAAAAAAAAACTCAGACACTAGAGCAGCAAGAATGCTCATTATTTACATAAATTTACTGTATCAAGCATAATGCGTTAATAAGACACATATTTGTAGGAAAGTAAAAAATAATACATAAACCTCTCTCATCAACACAGATTTAGTACAGATTGTACAGTTATCTCATATACAAAGTTGTAAAGCACTCAACACATATCAATGACCCAGACTGACTGCAAATGTAGCCTGAATTCCTATTTTTAGGGTGGAATCTAAACAACTTATTTTCTGTGCACAATTTAGGAGCTCCAAGATGAACTTGTGTTATTTCTCAGAAGAATCTGTTTAAATATTAGGTTTGTGAAAAAAACAAATACATGGCATCATAGCAAACTGGCCTCCTGTAGACCGCAGAGATGGCCAGCTTTGCGACGGCGCAAATATTTTGCCGGATGGTTTATTTTCCTGTGAGAAAATAAACATGGCGCGGTGTTGCTACGGTGAGCAGCCCTGGGTGAAGCTCGCTGGCAGCAGACCCAGCGTCCAGAACAAAAACACCATAAGAGTTTTTCATTACTTCAGGGGTGGGAATGAGAGAACGAGCGCAGCTTGACCGGAGTGCAGCAGTGAATCACACCACTGGAGCTCCTGTATCGAATGCTAATAGACGACATGAACCCACAAAGGTGTTTCGACTGGCAGGGGGGCTAATGGTTTCATGCTTAGAGATGTAATATCTATACCGGAGAGATAATACAATGGCAGAATTCTATATGTGAAATGCCAGGTGCGCGGTAATAGTCACTTTTCCGTCATATGTGTTTCCATTTTATGTGTAATGGTTTGTTTTATCAGAATAAACTATTGTCCCACAGGGGCCCTGAAGAAATCTCTCTTTCTACATATCACAAATTATTTCTCACCCTCTGCCAAAATCACTGCCAGATTTGCAGGTGCCACTACAAACTAGCCAGTAGAGGCAGTCATAGGCTTGTGGTTTAGGAACCGGCCTTGGAACCAAAAGGTCCCTAGTTAGACTTCCAGTACCGCCACGTCAAGTCTTCCTTGGACAAGGTACCTTCCTGTAAGCCTATTGGGGGTTAAAAGTGACAGTGACAAAGGCTGTGACTGAAATGGCATAATTTATTACAAACCTGGAGTATGTGCTGCTAAAACGAAATTCTCCATCTTACCAATCTGTGACTAAAGACTTCTAGGCAGTTGCAAGAAATAAGGCACTCAGAGAAAGGGAATAATAGAAAGTCTTACAGCAAGGCCATATAGACTCATAGGTCACTTTATTAGGTATACATTGCTAGTAAACGGCTGGACCTCCTTTTGCCTTTAGAACTGCCTTAATTCTTCATGGCATACTTTTAACATGGTACATGTTACATTTCTTGCATCCAACATGATATTATGCATTTCTTGGTTGAGTTACTGTTGCTTTTCTATCATCTCAATTCAGTCTGCATATTCTCCTCTGACCCCTCACATCAACATGTTATTTTCATTTACACACTGCCTCTCACTGGATATTTTCTCTTTTTTGGACCATTGTAAACTTGTATGATGGTTAATGATGTTGTGCATAAAAAATGCGGTAGATCAACAGTTAATACTCAGACCAGCCTGTCTCAGTGCCTTAGTTCTTGCAACCACCTCAAATCTGGATCTGGAATTAGTTTCTCAAAGAGATTAATTAACAAACAATTGATACCTATGTTTTTTATTGACTTATGGGTCACTTGGAAAGTGTACTGGGGATGCACACTAGCTCTTCCAACCTAATATGATATCTAAGAACAATTTGCATACTTCTTTATGCATACTAGGTATTCAGACATAGTACATCATGTCACATACTAGATTGGCATACTAAGTAGTATGTCGTTTTGGACACAACCATGGTCTGAAACATCTTGTGCAATAGGAATGGTTTGGGAATTTGGCCACATGGCACTTGTTTAAAATCCAGACCATTATGAAAAAAAGCCTCTGTGTGAGTCAAATCAAAATACCAGCATGAACCTCTCCCATAATGCAGTTATCGTTCCAAAAAGGAAGACTATTTTCTAAACAATATCTTCCATTCCCTCAGCACACAAGCTAGTCTTGTATCTTGGGAATCCTTTTGTGATTCAGTTTCTTTGGCTTGGCTTATTTCCATAACACCTGGTCCTGAAGAGAAACTTTTACTAAAGAGACTTACTGAGTGAAATGGGATTGATTCGTAATTCTAGCCAGGGTAAACTTTAATAACGGCACAATTAATGGCTAATTTGTTCTGCATTGCCTTTAAAATTAGTCACTGAAACACCCAAATGCTTAACTTGTATAAAACTATAAAAACACTAAGGGCATTTTTTAAAATAGTGTCTTAAATTAAATTGAAAGCAAGGAGGTTTCATTTCAGTTGGTAACCGATGTGTGAGCTGTTAATCTTTAGCTTGTTAATCTTCAGCTTATGGAATTATATTCAGGCTTTATTAAGGATATAAAACATAGAAGGGAGTCTCCTCATTGAATTATACCAGACTTTTGAACTTTATGATATAGTGCAGATGTTCCTCACAAAACATAAATACAGTGTGTAGAGCTTAGTAGTGTCTTCCCAGGTTAGATCTACAGCTCACCCAGGAATACGGTGAAAGCTCTGGGTGGAAAAGTTGGCAGGAGACAAGATCATGTCCTGATCCGGGATGCATTGTTTCCAAGTACCTTGATGATTTATTTAACAAAAAAATACAAGTTGAAGAGGTTGCAGACTTAGATGACAAGCTTTCCAGAAAATAAATGCCTTAAAACATTCGATCAAGTGTAAATTTTGCCTAACACTTTTATGCAGCATAGCGCTCCATGTCAGCTCTGGTCCAATATCTAAAAAAAAACCATGGAAATATATGCACGAATTGTCTAGGATTGACATACACTGTAGAATCCTTTCCATCATCACCTTCCTGTGTGCTTTCCTGAAGCACTGATTGCATTTGCAGGATGAATGTGTGAGTTATAAGTTGGAGATAAAGATCCTTGACCAAAGGATAATAGAAGGTTAAAGACATATTCTTAGCTTTATATTCTTGTTCTTGTTTTTAATATATTTAGTATTAGATTGTGTGTCACAATTATTATTTATCCTGAACATAGTATGATTATGAGTTCTGGGATGGTAATTTAGATGCTTGTGTTAATAATAATGGCTCTTGACTGACACGGGAGTGCCTTTGAAACCGCAACCATGACTGCCTGATGGGTATTTTTTCACTGTGCTGATGACCTTTAACCTCCTGGCCCCTCGCAAGCATAGCTTAGCGTCACTGGGAGACCTGTTGCTAGAGACACACTGTGATATTCAAATGCTTGAGAGCAAACAGGTTCGACCCCTGAGTCAATAGATTACACTTAAGTGTCTTGACTCATGTTAGATTTAATTTTTAGAACTAATCAGTGGTTAAGAGGCTGAGATATATTTGTTAGCATGTTTGGAACTATGACTGGTAGTCAATAGATACCAAGTGGCTGGCTTTTTAAGATATGGTAAAAAATAAAGGTTCTGTGTGAAGGACGTATCAATTATGATGTCATCATCATGTTATCATGTGGCAGTTCAAATGAGTCTACTAGGTTGTATATTTTTTGGGACCTACTACTAACTAAATTCATAAGAAAATATGGCAAAGAAAAATGACAATAAATAGATAAGTGAAATTCATTAATAACAGTCATATGCTTGTATTTGGTTGAAATCAATGATGATCTGGAGTGATGTAGCTGATCTTGAGACACTGTCAGAAACAGAAATAACAAAAATATAAATTAAAAAAATACCTATGGTGCTGACATTTGTATCTATCTGCACTGTGCCTGTAGGATGTATTTTAATTTTATTTGTTATTTGTTAATATATCTAATATTAGAATACTTAAACTG
This sequence comes from Aspidoras spilotus, assembly GCA_028565295.1. Classification (NCBI taxonomy): domain Eukaryota; kingdom Metazoa; phylum Chordata; class Actinopteri; order Siluriformes; family Callichthyidae; genus Aspidoras; species Aspidoras spilotus. The sequence continues at coordinate 9,924,441 of JAOUQV010000031.1, read as the reverse complement.
TTAACTTGCTGAAAATGGGCCTCTGTAGTGTTTTGAATCTGGCGTGTGGCTGTCAGTGGCAGTAGCTGTGTGGGTGCAGGCTGATGGATGAAGCTGGTTGTGGCATCTTCACCTCTGAATGCTCCATCATGCACAGACGCCTTAGCTGACTGGAGAGCATAAGAGAAATGTTTAACATTAAGGTGACACCTATAGCACAAGGATTCAGGGGCATTTGTGTCTCTCTGCTGGACAGCCTGAAAACACACATTATGCTTTTTTAGCCATTTTGTACTGTTTATGTAACTCCCTGCTTCCTCAGGCATCAAAACATCCACAATGTTACAAATTGCTTTAGGGGAAGGATTTTGAAACCACCATCGATTACATCTGAGTTTACATAATTCCCTTTGAACATTCAAGGGAAGGAAGCTTTTGTAGTCAGGGTTGGGTCATTGCATTAATCTTGCCATGCTCTCGAACCCACCTAACCCCTACCGTCCTACTGTTCCCATTTGAATCACGGAGATTAGAGAATACTCACACATAATTAAGACTTTTAATTAGCTTTATAAAACATTTTTTTCAGAGCATGCAGCTTGTGCTAAATACACCATAATCATCGTGTTTCTGCACTGCTTTGTCTTCCTGCATCTTTAATCTCATAATAAGGGGTTGACACTTGGAAATTGATTCCGCTCCTTTTATACCACGAAGCATTAAGTAAATTATTGTTACGATTATGACCTCACTTTGCTTCTTGCACTTTTCCAGTGAAAATGTGAGCTCTCATGCCATTTTAACTATTAGTCAATGGTAATCAGATACATCCCATGCATAATTTCATGAAAGATAGAAAGATCATCATTTTGACAACTCTGGATCCAACTGATGTTTTTATGATAATGCCACATTTAGTTCAAAAGAGAAAGGAATCAGTGAAATTCTTTAACTTTATTATATTCGATTTTCTTCGAGAGTGGAAATGAGCAAAATATCTGACCTATTTTAATGCATAAACTATGGTTGCTCCACTACATGGTATTTATTTCCATTCTCGTAAATAACCCAGTTCTTTGGAATACATGGGTAATCGGGTTTGCTATTTCCCACATAAAAAAACATTATTTATAGTACTTTATATTTAATTTAAATGTAATTATACATTACATGGCAAAATTGGATGCTATATTAATTGTATAGCATGTTTTTTTATCTTTAAAATTCCCCCAGACTAGAACTGAGCTTAAATATATTTCTACCATCATATTTGCCTGTGTGAAGTGAGAGATGTTCACAAAGGCATAAGTTGCATAAAATATTATGTTGGATAGAAAACCATGGGGATAACCTGAAATTAAGTCTCCATGTGACAGCTATGCTTAGTATAATGAATCATCACTGGATTACCACTGGAACACCTGGCTAATATCAGGTTTTGAGTTATGACATCACACAGAAGGCAAGGTGCCAAACATCCTTCTTCATTCCGCAAGTCGACCAATGCTGTCTGCAGCAGCTCTGGAAGTTCGACTAACCAACTATGAAACCCAATGTTTCTTTACTTCACAAAGCTGTGGTAGGGAAACAGCCAAGAAGTGCAGCTAACCAATATGCTATATAAGTTATCATAAGACTTCTGAATACAGTGATCATTCAGGGTATTTCTCCTTTGGCTAAAGTATTTTTTGCAGCCAAGCACCCAAATCTAGTGGATGTCATTCCCAGAGGAGTAAAGATATATCTTGAAATGGGATGTTCAAAATATGCATACTGTATGGACAACCTAGATAAACTAGAGGTGTGTGTAGGACTTGAAGCAATTGTAGGAGAAAATAAGGATCTGGGTGGCACAGAGGCGGGGTGGTAGGGCTGTCGCCTCACAACAGAAAGGACACGGGTTTGATCCCTGGGTGGGTTGAACTGGGAAATTTCTGAGTGGAGTTTACATGTTCTCCCTCTATTTGTTTTCTCTAGGTACTTAGGTTTCCTTTTGCATTCAAAAGACAAATACAGGCATTCTAGGTTAATTGGTGTCTATAACGTAGCCTTTAGTGTGTGTGTGTGTATGTTCCCTGTGATGAATTGG
>JAOUQV010000031.1:9851784-9861907 GCA_028565295.1 Aspidoras spilotus | reverse complement strand
CAAGCTCCTCTAATGAGCTCTCACTTTCCATAGCTTTAACCATTGTATAGTATTAACTTTCTACACATGCCCCTGTCATAAACAGCAAAAATTATTCACATACACTAAATAGGGGCAGATAAAATAAGGTGGCAATAGGGGCGGTTGCCCCTCTAAAGCAAGTGTTGCCCACCCAATGTCCCACCATATTCGGATATAACAGTATTAATTCAAACACACATTTTGTAAAGCTTTTTTGCAAATATTGGTATTATTGAACATTGATTTAGATTAAAAATGGAAAGAATTCACATAATATATAAATACAAGGGAAATATTTCACTTATGTTCTAATATTGGGGTTATTGTAGAAAAACTCGTTCAGTTTCAAGTAAAAAAAAAAGATCAGTTTAGAGGTTTTCTCCACTAGAGAACATTGTTGTGACCCTTAAAACAACACCAAGCTTTAACAATCTTGAGAAGTTTGTGTTCTTGTCCCTGGGAGGACTGAGGTTTTGGTCAATTTCTTACAAAAGGGTGATACCCCCTCCCTTTGTGTAATACAAGTATATATATTTTTTTGATGGAATAACAATAATTTTCCATGCCATTTAAAAGCTTTCATTCTGTATTTTTCCTCTGTCTTAATAAAGCGTTCCCGTACTGAACCATGCCAAGATAAATGTCAAGATTGTCATTAAAATTCCACAGGAATGTTTTGTTTTGGCGGGATTTGCATTTTCTTCATAGTATGTTCTTTAAGCCATACTGTTGTTTGGGGATGGGGATTTTCCACTGTCGGAATTACGAATCCAATGTCAGAAACACATAAACATATAATCCTGTGGTCATATCCATCTTCCTCTTTCATTTTAAGAAGAGGTTTAGGTCGAATTAGCTACTTTCGAGTGAAAAACGCAAGCTTAGCGGCTCCACTAGCACACTTTGCTGGCGTCACCTCAACACAGTTCTGTGCCACAGTTCTCCCCTAAACAGACCAGGACTTAAAAAATCTGGCATTATCCCCCACAATGACCTTTAGACAGTTTAATCCCCAAACCCTGAGTGAGAATCTGCAGCATTTAGCATTTTAGCATTTTGCATTTTTCCCCTCCATGACTTTCTATACAGTGAAGTTCTATATAGCCCAGTGACTGAGAGTGGAATGGCTTGAGAATGGCAAGATTAAGGCAGCTAACTAACACTAATAAGGAGGGCTGCTGCTCTGGCAGGAAGCACAGAAGCCTGCCAGCCATGTTTACAGCTGTGCACACTGCTGATGATCTCATTTTAAAGCTAATTACATGCTGCCGTGGACAGACAACGATCATGCATTATGTGCATCGCGACAGTACTGGGATCAACTAGCACACAGAGTATAAAGATCACACATAAGTGGAACAATGGATTACTACAAATTAGGATAAGATTAAAAAAAGTCATAATTTTTTAGCCACATACGACACTCGTAATCCAGGCAAAATTCGAAATCCTTATTTTCAACACTACACCTCTTTTTAGCTCAATCTGTGTGCAGCCTATTCAGACTCGAGTGGATCAATACTCATGTCTAATCTCTTATCTCTCTTTTGCTTTCCAGTACCCTCAACAACAACAACATCACCCTCATTCCACTGTCCAGCTTCAACCACATGCCTAAGCTGCGGACTCTGTGAGTATTGCAGTATGTTCTGTAGAGTATTATATAGTATTAATTTACAGTAGACTCATACTTTATTTACAATTTACCATTATTAAAAATGGGTGATTTGATTTAAAAAATTAAAAGTGAGCAAAAATGCAGGAAAGCAAGAATTTTTACAATTTCATGCTTAAGGAGATTTCTTCATTCATTCATTAATTATTCATTCATTTATTCATTATCTTTCTCTTAATCCACATGGAGTCACGAGCCATCCGGTGCCCACCTGGCAACTCTGGACTTAAGGGAATGAATAACTCTAGACAGGACACCACTCCATCATAGGGCAGACCCACATTCACACATTAAAAGCGGGAAGAAACTGGGGCACCTGGAGAAAACTTGCACAAACACAGGGAGAACATTCAAACTCCACACAGAAATTTCCCTGTGCCATACCACCTGGAGGATTCTTTTTTGCTATGAGGCGACATCTCTACCCACTGCAGCCGCCTTAGAAGTCTAAGGGATGATAAAATCATTTGTTTAGTCAGGAACGGCTTGCTGGCAGTGGCAATCAGGGACTTTAAGCTGGATAGAGAATTTTAGCATTATTTTCGACATGGAGGTTCCTGTCACTCCTGTGTCCTGGTGGTGGCAGGTGTCATGGCTGTATTCCTAAAGAATAACTACAACATAATTAAAACCACTATATTGCAAAAGCTTATTTTCTGGACATTGTTACATAACCAGGCAGCATAGTGGCGCAGTTGATAGTGCTGTAGCCTCACAGCAAGAAGAAGTAGTTTGCATGTTTTCCCCATGTTTACACGGGTTTTCTCCGGGTACTCCGGTTTCTTCCAGCATTCCAAAGACATGCATGATAGGTTAATTGGTGTCTCAAATTGCCCGTTAGTGTGAATGTGAGTATAATTGTGTGTGTGTTTGCCCTATGATGGATTTATTCTTGCCCTCCTGCCCAGTGTTGCCGGGTGGGCACCGGCTTCTCCGTGACCCTAGAACTAGGATTAAGCGGATATAGAAAATGAATGAATTAATGAATGAAGGAACGAATGAATGATATACAACCAAGATGCACTGAAGGTTTGATACTCTTCTTAAATCATAGATATAATGTCGATCTTTGTGGTATACCTACAAAAATCCCACACACTCATATTTAAACAAACTTAAATTAATACCCAGTGTCTGAGCTCTGTCTCTGAGGTTTGGCGCTCAGTGGGAAACCCGTAGTTCTTCCTTCGAGCGTTGGTAATTTTCAGACGTCTGTTGGCACAGGCGTCATCGTCTTCGCTGTGTCGGGTAATATGGCTCTGGTACAAACCCAAGTTACTACACCACATATGTGCTGTCAGATTTAACCCACAATCGATGCAAATTTTTTTGTGGTGACCAAACCAATGCCTGGATGTGTCATATCTTTGCCCATGTCTGTGTATTAGAATAGGATTATGTATTGCATGCGGTGAAGAATTAATGTTCTGGAGAGACATAAATAAAAGAGGATGTCAGTCATTAACATTAGTTGTGCTCTAGTGTTTAGGGGTAAAGAGAGTCTGACACCATGGTCCTCAATGACTGAGCCTCTGTGTGGGCCAATAGGCATATGGAATCTTGCCTAAATTCTCTAGAATCTTTAGTTTTCTCTTCCTCTGAGCATTTATGCAGTCCTGATCAAATGGCTTAATCTGCATTCATCTGGCCAGTCTGGCCATGCTCCCATCCATCAAGAAGCCTGACAGACTCGCCCCCTCGTGTGGGGGATCGAATTTGCTGACGCTCTGTTCCCTGGGCTGTATTGAATTATCAGGAGCGAGACCATCTCTGCTACTCGCATCGAATTTTCATCCTTTAAATCTCAGGATTGAATTTGTTTGCTCGTAAAAAAACAACTTATTAAATTAAATGTTTAAGGAAGACTGTAATCCCTTTAGTGGGATTGGGTGATGGAATCATATTTCTGATGAAATAGTTTGGTTTTCCTCCTCTCCATCTCTGCTACTATCAAATTTGTCTTCTCTTTCCCTGTTCTCTATACTTTACTAGTGCAGCAACCATTCAAGTAGATCAGATAATATCACCCCTTGGTGCTCACCATTCAATAACACAGCCAAATAAAAAGAGCCAGAAGACTCCCATGACTAGACGAGTAGTCATTTTCTGGGGTGGCTGGTCAATATGTGTGCACTGAGCTTGTCTTTTGTGTACTCTCAAAATATACACCACATATACACCTTGGACAGCTGGGATTTGTGTTCAGTGTGCCTTCCATTTTTGTAATCCCACTTATCAGTAATTAATCCGCAACAACAAGAAGCTGTAATCTAGATTCATAATGGGAAAAGCTCTTATCCCTATGGTTAACCTGAGTATACCGTATTATTAAATTTGCAGGCTTTTGTCAAGTTACAGCTTTTTTTGATTTTCATATAGATAGATATTAAGATGGTTACATTGGGACAACACCTTGTTGGAGAAAACATTGACAAAATGGCACTGACAACCTGACACTTTGTCATGGCCAGGAATATTGTAACTCACAAAGCACTGATTACATTACACAATGCTACTACTACACAGTGCTGCATGCTCATTCATTCATTTTATTCTGCGTAATCCACAATAGGTCACAGACCAGACTCAGCAACACTGAGCGCAAGGGCAAGAACAATCCATCGTAGGGCGCATACACACACAGTTATACACACATTCAGACACTAAGGGCTACTTTAGACACACTAGATAACGCCACACAGAAATTTCCCAGGTCAACTCACCCGGAAATAAAAGACAGGTCTGTCTGGCTGCAAATGTATTTTTGAAATTTAGCAGGGTAAATGGAAGTTGCCATGACTCTGAAATACTTTACGCAGCCGAACAAAGTAGGTAATTTGCTTTGCAATCGGCTTGCCTTCTCAATTTACATTCCAAATTGTATTTAATGTTTCAGTGTCATATTTTCTTTGGCTTGAAGATTTCTTCATGAATAGAATGATATGAAGACATTCCAGCGCAATTTAGTTGTAACTATCTCTTTTAGCATTAACAAACTCTATTGCTTCCATTGCCTCATATCGCCATCTGAATTTCTTTATGTTTTCTCTTACACCTTAAATACTCTGTTGTTTCTTCCTTCAATTGCAAGTCTCTTTGGATAAACTTACTTACCAATAAGGTTAAAATGTATCTCTGTATGTACCATTAGCCGCCTGCACTCCAACAACCTGCACTGTGACTGCCACCTGTCATGGCTCTCTGATTGGCTCCGGCAAAGGCGAGGTCTGGCCCCCTTCACCCAGTGCATGTCTCCGACCCACATGCGAGGCCTCAATGTTCCTGATGTTCAGAAACGAGAATTCATTTGTACAGGTGTGAAGCACACACACACACATTTATCTCAAATGATTGCTGTTGCTAAGTCAATCATTTTTCTATTCTCTAAAAATACTGCTTAACTTGCACCGTCACGAAATGTTCCTTAAACAATGCATAATGTGCCATCATTAGCCTGTATAATGTAAGCAAATACGTATTTGTTTTGATGCAATGTTCCACATTTGCTAATAGATCTTATTGTTTAATTTGTGAAAATATTCCCATCCAGGCTTTGTTAATTAATCCCTTCTGCCCTCTTTCTCATTAATCACTCCATCAACTAAGCAGGAATGAGTAAACAGCAAAAGAAAGACAATAAAGTAAAAAGATTACGCATGTTGTGATTGTATTACTTTATTAAGTAAGTTCTTGTGCATGTGTCATGTAAATTTAATTGGTATTTACACGATTACTGTTATAAAACTGTATCCCCATGTTCTGTGTTTTTTTTTTTTGCAATTTATCAATGAATTATATCTTTTTCTCTCCTGCTGATCTTGTTTCAAGGCCCTATGCAGTCGGAGCCGAGGTCTTGTGCTCCCCAAGCAGCTGTCTGTCCTGCCAGCTGCACCTGCAACAACAACATTGTGGACTGCAGGAGAAAAGGTCTAACCGAAATCCCAGCCAATCTGCCCGAGGGCATTGTAGAAATGTGAGTCTTCCCACCCAACAAATAAGACACGCACACAACTTCATTTCTCTCTCTCTCCCTCTCTTTCAGACCTTTTCTGTCTTTATCCTTATCACTATTACACTCCCTAGTTGTGCTCTAATTCATTCTTTCTTTATTTCTACTCTCCCTCTCTAACCCCATTGTAGTAAACACATAAAGTCAGTGTGATAATAGCCGGGTTTAGTTCTCATCTCCTCCTGTCGTGTCGTGAAAGCCATTAGAGCTGCACTTCACAACCTCATTAGTAGGAGCGTCAGAACTCAGCCAGAGCTGTGGCTTCCTCCAGCTCGAGCTGCTTAGGGTCTGTCATGTTTTCCTCTAGAGTTCAGGATAATTATGCATGCAGCCAAAGAGCTAGAGTCAGGCAAATGAGATCGCTCCTGGACCCTGTTCTAATCAGCAGCCCTGCAGTGCCCTTAACTCAATCACTCACTGACAGATATGTATACACACAAACTCACATATTTATAAAAAAATATCTGACAGGTTCGGAGTATAAACATCTATACTGAAATTATCACTAATATAATTTATTTAACATTTCTCTAGCTCACACATATCTGGTTTTCTATTCACTATGTAGGTGACAATGCATTGTTTAAGGAACATTTTGTGACGGTGCAAGTTAAGCAGTATTTTTAGAGAATAGGTAACATAGAGATTCAGACAAGGAGATGGCAGTGTGTTGCCATCGGTGTGTGTATATACTCTGTGTATAACATGTTTATATATTATTGTGGGTACCAAATGACTATTCTATTAGAAACGTGTAGAACGTAATGTAGAATAGAAAATAAAACATAAAATAGGTTCCTTTTTTATTAGTGGCATGAATTACCGGCAGCAATAGTAATGTGAATGGGAAGCCTCCATAAGTATAACAAAACTATAACTAACGTTTACTGGATTCCCTTTGGGTTTGCAGCGTATCAGGGTATATATTAGATATACAAATTGATTATACAGCTCTTGCTTGCACCAAAGGACAAATTGCTCTAATATGTACCGTTCCTCGTCCTGCACTTTTTGCCAATAGTATATGACCTTTGTGTAACTAACGCTTGCACAAAGCTGGATACATTACTCAAGCAGTGCCATGGCCAGTAACAAATACAGCTAATAGATTGATGTACAGGTCAAATGTGGCCGGGCTTCGGGCTTTGACCGTGCTATGTTTGCTGTGGAAGCTGCCAGGACTGAATCATGGTGCATGCCAGAGGAAATTGAAAACTCAAACCAATTTCCTCTCAGTCTGCACCAGTCTTTCAATCTGCATCAAATGACTGGATGGCTCACTCAGTAATTAAACTGTAGGAGATTTAACTGCCAGCCTCAACTCATCGATTCATAAAGGTTCCAGGAGTGAGTTTACAACAAGCTATAAGTATGCATGCATGTGGATGGAAATGATGGATTAGTCTGTTGAGGGTGGGCTTATTCAGACTAATAACTCCATATAGCTCCAACACATTTAAAAGTCTCAACTCTCAGACATTATAATCAAGAGAAACTACAAGTAAAATGCTCTGTGTTCTGATAATACTAGGCTTTGTTGTATATATACATTTCTTTTGTTGAACTGTAAACAGTGATTGTATTAGCTACTTGCAAACCTCTTTTTTCTTCCTGCAGTCGCCTGGAACAAAATCTGATTAAGAGCATTCCACCTGGGGCCTTCTCACCATATAAGAAGCTGAAAAGAATGTGAGTATATGCCTCCTTCAGAGAGAGACAGATCCCAAGAGGGGTATTAACAGCAACCTTTGCATATCAGTGCTGTAAACACACTGTTTACGTGTCATTCCTTTTCCTAGCCACATCAGCACTTTTTTCTCCATTGCATGCTTGCACGATTTCCAATAACCTTGAGTCGGCTGTTGCCCTGTCGGGTTTGTAATTTGGCAACAATCTCATTTTTTTAATGCACCTATGTAATGCATTGTCCTGCCAACTCTGTTTGAATTGGTTTGACAGTATGTCTACAAAACCTTACTGGATCCGGATGCATGTTATCAACTATAAATATAATGTAGTATAAACATATAATATGTATTATATGGATTGTAAATAGGTGTGGTATGAATTTAGATAGATAGATAGATAGATAGATAGATCTCAAGTCTGTAGTATCATCAGAAGTATTAGTTATGCCTATTATTGCTAATAAAAAAACATTAGCAGTGGAATGAAATGTTCACTGTCTTTCCCTATCTAAGTCTCTATCTAAGATGTTTAAACATCTCTTTTTACTGCCTGCTTTTCAGAGATCTGAGCAAGAATCAGATTTCGGACATCGCCGATGATGCCTTCAGTGGTCTCCGCTCCCTAACCTCACTGTAAGTAAAATGGACATGTGCATTCACACAGTTGAACAAACCAATTCACTGACATATGCACAGACATACATTGAATTATGTGCATTTTTTTGCATTAGCTAAAAAAATACAGCGAAGCTTTATAAAAACTGATGTTTATGAGACACCTGTCAAATAATCCTGAAAGCATGGACCTGCCATGGTGTGAACATTGAGAGATGCCTCCCATTTACATTAACTGAAAAAGACTGAACAGCACGATACAGACGAAGAAAATGGTTCATACTGTGCATATTAATTTCGTTAGCCACCTCATGGTGAGCTCAGATGGAGCCATGACATCGCTTAGTCTTTCATCGCTCGCTTATTTCCTGTACATCGATAAAATATCTACAGTATTTACACAGGTTATATTTATAGTTATGAATTCCTGTAACATCGAATTCATTTGAATTGTAGCTTTAAAGTGAACTGTGTATAGTCTATTTATAAAGGAATCAGGGGGAGAGGGTTTTTCATCTTAGAAATAAATGGATGAAGTAAGCATGGATGGTTGATTAAAGAATCAGACAGTTCCCTCTTTAACCATGGTAACATTGCTAACATGGTTAAATTGTTAGGGTAGAGGGCTAAGTTTACCGGTTTGATCCACACTCTGTTAACGCCATGACTGCAAGCCATGGCTATTGAGCAAGGCACCCAACCCCCTACTGCCCCTCGTGTGCCTCAATGGGGCAGCACACTGCTCGGGGATGAGAAAGAATGATCCTATGATGATCAATACAAGTAATTAAAATCTCATTGGTTTTGTCATATTGTAATGTCAATAGAAAACATCGTGACATTGTCAGAAAGCAGTGGTATAGACATCCAGATGTTCCTGATACAGAGGTGATGGAACTAAAAATACTTGATAAAAGGGTTATAATATATTACTTAGTATACTGTAAATTCAAGCAGTAGTAAATGTGGCAAACTTATATGCAGTCTAATAACAGTTTATGAAGTTTAATAACAAATATGCCATGAACTTATTAAAGTGATTATGATCACAACAGCAGTTTGTGGATATCAATTCAAGTACTCACATACGATTAAATACTTGAAATATGTGAAGAGGTGATGCATATTAAATATAAAATATCCTAGGTAATCAGAATGTGTGATCAATACTGTGATATACGGTATATATACAGTATGTGATATACATGTAATCGTTTTATATAACTGTTTGGATGCACTGTCTTATTGGTGCATTTTGTATGAGGTCTTTCTCTCTGCAGTCACTGCTGTGTACGTTACATTAGTTTATTTGTGCCTAGCAGGTGCATAGACAGTGACTATTTTTTATGAATGAAGAAATGTGTAAGCACCCTTTTCAGAATGCAGAGAAGGGATTGGACAGCTATGTCCGAAAGGGGAAATTGGTTAGATATTACTGTGATTTGCTAATAGACTCAAATTGCTAAACCGGGAAAAGCTGGCCTGTAGAAATTAACAAACCATAGAATGTATTATAATGAGCAGTTATGATTGGTTAGTGCTGCTTCCTGTCAGATATACTGTACATCCAACAGGAACACGCAGAGTAGGGTTTTGGATTTATTGATGCTTTTGATTTGACTTTATTGATGGAATATAGCGAGCGTCACGGTGGCACAGTGGAGAGTGGTGTCGCCTCACAGGAAGTATTTCCCGGGTTCGAACCACGGGGGGGGCGACTGAGGAAATTTCTGTGTGGAATTTGCATGTTCTCGCTGTGTTCACGTAGGTTTTCTCCAGGTACTCCGGTTTCCTCTCGCATTTCGAAGACATGCATGTTAGGTTAATTGGTGTTTCTAAATTGCCCATTAATGTGTAAATGTGTGTGCGTGATTGTGTGTGCTCTTTGATGTATTGGCACCCTCTCTAGGGTTGTTCCTGCCCTTGCCCCCAGCTTCCCTGTGGTCCTGAAACTAGGATTAAGCGTGTATAAAAAATGACAGGGCTTCCCTGTGATCCTGAAACTAGGATTAAGCGTGTACAGAAAATGAATGCATAAATGATGGAATATATACGGAGAGGATAAAGTAAATTTCTTTATTATTTAGTATATATTTTGCATGGTCTTTCATTGCT
>JAOUQV010000031.1:9791422-9802571 GCA_028565295.1 Aspidoras spilotus | reverse complement strand
ATATGTCAATTTACGTTTATATTAAAAAAATGTAGGATTGCATAGGATAATATAAGGGTAGTCAAAATAAGTTATAGCATCAGACAAGACTCAATAGAATGTTCGTTACGTTAATATCATCATTTCACTTTTTATGTTACTATAAATGTTACTCTTCTAATAGTCTTGTTGTTCTTGGTAAAAATGACAAAATATATAAATAAACAAACTAACAGACACTCACAGTCACACACATACCCCAGGCTCCTGAGCTACAGATGGTGCTTTATTATATGGCACTAAGCCTCCTCATCTGAGCCGAACGGCAGATGAATCTCCATGTGGCTAATTATAGTGCTATAAGCGTGGGACTGTCTTGTGGATCGGAGTGAGCCTGTGTGTTCTTACGCGTGTTTGTTGCATGCTGCACATGTGCTTGTGTGAGTGCATTTGGTGCAGTCCATTTCAGCGAGCAGCAGGATTGTCATCAGTTTCTGAAAGTCTCTCTCTCTCTTGTGCACACAGTTGTTACTGCAGCAGCCAGATGAACAATAGCTTCCTTTGTAGAGGCTGGTAATTAAGTGTTAGTGGCTTGATCAACGCATTAATTCAGCTTACCTCCCACCCTGGTACTCTATCAATATTATAACCCGGTTTTCATCATAGAAACGTCTTGGCAATATGTGAAAGATATTAGAAGCAAAAGAAATATCTCTGCCAAGATTTTTCGATTATCTTAATGATCCAATCTACAGCTTTATTTAAATATTAATGTTTATGTGGCTTTCTTTGTTTCCTGTCTGTGTTTAGCGGGCTGTTCTGTGAAAATCCTCCTCCTATGATCCTGCTCCAGAAGACGAGTCCATGTGATCAGTCGGATTGTCAAAACGGAGCTCAGTGTCTACTGATTGAGGGGGAACCTGTGTGTCGGTGTCTGCCTGGCTTCTTTGGAAACAAGTGCCAGAAGATGCTTACTGCATACTTCGTTGGGAAAGATACATACATAGAGCTACCCGGGTCTTCTATCCGACCATCCACTCATATATCCATGCAGGTACGGCTCATATATCTAAAGCAACCTTTTTGTAGCTTATTTCTTTTCTGTACACTAAATCTGCTCCTATATTGTATATCTAATCTAATCTTCATTAAGGAAGGGTGTTTCCTTAGAAATGCGAGCAATAAATATTCAGAACATCAATAGGAAGCTTATTCCCAGTCCTGCATACAGTTTAGCCGACAATATTCCACTGCACATTTATTTCAAATGTATTTACATTTACAGCATATGGTAAACACACTTATTCCTAGTGACTTACATTCATCACATTTACATAACAGTTGAGACTCAAGCGCTAATACAGTCTTAACAAACTCTCTGATCATGTATAATTATCTTCCACCAGTTATAATTATACATATTTACACTCGTTATTCGTTCAATAGGATATTTTTTTCAGTTAGCAGCATAAAAATAGTAAAAAGGGCTTGTTTAGGAAGGGTATTCTCATCACTATGTTAGACTGCACAGATGGCTCTATATAACAACTATATAGGACAAGAGTGAGCAACCCAAACTCTTGTCAGATGTTTGCAGCCTCTGGGAATTAAACCCCTGTTACTAACACTCGTGGATTTTTTTCCAGCAGCGCATGCTCTACCAGCTGAGCTATACAGGCTGCAATTTCATCAGTACACATGTAAATGTATTGCACAGATGTGTCTGCAAAAACAGGCCAATCAATATCAGCCCAATTAGAGGTCAGATTTCTAAGGTATTTGATTCTGTAATTTGATCTGTGATGTAAGTGGCATTTGTGGTGTAACATTGTGTGCAAAACTGATTTCATTTAATCCAAAAGAGTCACGGGCCAGCCGGTGCTCACCCGGCAACTTTGGGCGCAAGGGCAGGAACAAGCCTAGACAGGGCACCAATACATTGTATGGCACACACATAGTCACACACATTTACACACTAAGGCCGCTTTAGTGACACTAATTAACCCAACACGCATATCTTTTGCATCTTCTTCTTTTCGGCCTATCTCTTTATCAGGGGTTACCACAGCCGGCCATTCTTTTCCACCTAACTCTCAATGTGGGAGGAAACCAAAATAACTTAGATAATAATAATAATAATAACAATAATAATATTACATAATGTATACAGTATTTAACTTACACTAGTAGAATGTGTGAATCTAGACAGTCGAGAATAAAAAGCAATCAGCCGTAGCCGTAATATTTTTTAACCCATAATATTCCTCATATACAGTCCTTTTTTTCAGGGATCAGTTTGGCATTGATCTTGTTTCCACAAAAATCCTAAATAATCCAATCATACTGAATGTTAACCGCAAACAAATGATACATTTGGCAAAAACAGAAAAAAAAATTATTCATGGAGGCTTAGGCACTTTATCCCATATCTACAAGCCATTCTTCTTCATAACTGATTTGCTTTTGTTTTAATGTTCATTTTCAACTGTTCCTACAGACATCACTCATATTGAATGCTGTTTGCTGTGACTGCAACAAGCAGAAAGAACTAATAATTCAGCACAGAACACAGCCATAAATGATTTGCTGTCAGAAAGAAGCCTTAGCTCATTTTTCAGTGCTCACTTAATCATAGCAAGTCATGGATAGATCATATCCCAATGACACGTTTCTCTGATGTTAGCAATCTATTGTGGTTTATGGATAAACTTTCTGAACTAGACTAGGTAATCTAATATGGTTGAAGGATGTCAAACATCTTCACACAAAACATTATAAAACTGAAGATTGATTTATCATGTATGCAAATATATCATTCTCTGAACTTCCATTTTCATTAAACAAGGTTTAACTGACTGGAAGAATATTTTGACTACAATATTACAACAATAAGTTTGGTTTTAAATCTTCCCTGATTTAATTCCAGTGGCTTGAATCATATTCGAAAATAGAATTAGGCATTAGGTATAAGGTAATTTTCCAGTATTTGGAATAAATACACTGCTATACTGTAATACTGTAATATACTATCTAAGACCAGTCACTAATGAGCATATTTCTTACTCCGTCAGTGTGTCCACACTCTTCTATCTATATTGAAGACAGAAAAAAAATCAAACATCTCCTCCTCCTCAACCTCTATTAGCACACTAAGATTTACAATGGTCACTTTTATTGTGCTATGTAGCCGGTCTTGTTGAGATGTCCAAGTTTGTCTTTTATTCTGATACCAACTATCCCAAAAATCTACTGTTCTATACCATAAGGCCAAAAGATTGTGGACACCAGCTATCACACCCATATACCTATAAACCAAGTAAGTATCTGCTGGTTAAACATGCGATTCCAGATGTAGTCTCTCCTTCAGGAGGAAGTTTGAATAATGGGCCAACAGTGGTAGTTTCTCATATAAAGCAGTGTCCTGTCCCAAATGCCATCAAAGCATTGCCACCATTAAAATTGTTTCAAATACTATAATGTATATATATATATATATATATATATATATAATATGGCTTTCCTGTCTTGAAAATCGTTAATCCCATATCCCAGTTGCTATTTAATTCTTGCTATCAAAGTCAACTAATGCAAGCGCAGTCTTCACAGGCTTGTTAGAGACATTGTGCTTTCACAGACAGTAATGTAAAAAATAGTCCAAATGCATCGTGTACATAGTTTATGGTAATCAATACAAAGTATGTAAAATATAAACATTTGTTTATGTCGGATATTTAGGCAATCGTACTTTGCCCTGTAGTAAAGACTAACACTATTGTATCATCAGCAAAAGAAAAATGTGATCATCATAATCTAAAACAAAGTTTAACAGTCTAGGAAATTGCATTGTTGTACTGGTGTTGGAGAGGTATGGAGAGGTATGGAGAGAAACTGTCATATTTTATCCTCTTTAACACAAAGAGGAAGAATGAGAAACAAAATAGAGGGCACATCAGAAATAGAGGGCAGAGGGCAGGAGAGACAAAGAAATTACCAATAGAAATTTTTAACCAGTAGAAAGTTCTTCTATGTGTATGATGCATACCAATAGGGACAATGTTTATTTGTGATTTCCACCAATCTGCAGTATGAATTGAACTGTACATTTATGACCATCTTTTCAAAAGCATAAAAATAGGTTTGCCAACCCTAACACTATTGACAGTTATAATAATCTCTATTATTCTGGGAATTATTCACTATAAATGTAGGGACATCGGTATGCGTATTTGTGCTCATTAGTGGAAGCAGGTATTGATTGTGGAAAAGGGTGTCTGGGTTACAATCAGTTTATTAAATTATTAGCGAAGTGTTCTGCAGTTTTAATGCCAGGGCTCTGTAAATAACCCCTGAGATCCTCTACACAAATCTTGACAGATCATGTGTTTAGACCCTTTAGGTTTATGATGCTATTTTATGCTGCTTAGAACATGCTTGGGCTTCTTAGTTCAAGTGAATAGAAATTGTTTATTTTTTTATTAGTTTAATGTCATATTTAACACACAAGGTTATGTTCATGACACACACAAGGTTATATTCATGTTAGGGGGAAATTTGGTACCTCCACTTTTCCTAACCTGAGGAGTACATGCAAACTCCACACAGAAAGGACTACGTGTGGAAATCAAAACCACCCATGTTATTAAATCACATTGTATACAACTTTATACATCCAACCTTGCAGCAAGATCTTAGGAACAACAACATCTGGGATGATCGGGTGTCTACAAACTTTTTCCCACACATTGTAGCATCATAATATCTTCACCAGCACTTTAATGTCAAGCTCTACTGACATTATTAGAATGTCACCTTTTGTCCACCAGCATGAATAATGCCCCCCCTGGAGGACATATATTATGGTAATGGAGTTGAGCCGTCTCTGTTATCGGCTGCAATCATGAGCCCCCTCGTCACGGCTGGATTGCATCTGCTCTACAAATGACCCCTTCGCCTCGGTGCCAACAGGGCAGCCTAATGTTAATTAAAGTAGGATGAGATAAAAATAGCCAGAATATTCTTCATCTGGTTGCGGAGGTGAGCCAGTGACTTTGAGATAGCAAGGTCTGCACACGAAGCATTTAAATGGTCAGGATGTTACTGTCGCTCTTGCTTTTTTAAATATAAGTTCTGGATTTTGAGACTAAGAGTTATCGGTTTTTTAAATGCCCTTTTTTTAATTCAGCATTTACACTCATCATGTGGTCATGCTACTTGCATTACATGGCTCCAGGCTATTGGGAAAAATTGTGAAGGCTCCACTGGGGATTATTTCAAGCTGTTACAATTCATGCATCATAAATCTCTTTGGCCCTGTGTGTAATGTGAGTGCTGATACCTACTCAAGGAAAACTGCAAGTGCAGCTTTTTTTCCCCCACATTGCCCACATTTTTATTTCTGTCTTTATGCAGGTGGCTACTGATAAGGACAATGGTATGCTGTTTTATAAAGACGATCATGATCCATTGGCTGTGGAATTGTATCAAGGCCACATTCGACTGATGTATGACATCTCTAAATATCCTCCTACAACTGTCTACAGGTAAGGCACTGGAAATACATATATACTATGCACTGGAAATACATTTTATATATGTTCACATAAATGCCAAACCAAAACACAAGATCAAATCTGAAAGCTCAGAGCAACTAAAACACAACAGCGAAATACCTCACCGCCCTGTTTATTAGGTACACCTGTTCAATTGCATGTTAAGAAAATATCTAATCGGCCGATAAGACATGGCCGCAACTCAGTGCATTTAGGCATGTACACGTAGTCAAGACAACTTGCTGAAGTGCAAAGCGTGCATCAGAATGGGGAAGAAAGGTTATTTAAGTGACTTTGAACGTGGAATGGTTGTAGGTTCCAGACGGGCTGGTCTGAGTATTTCAGAAACTGTTTCACGCACAACCATCTTTGGGGTTGAAGGCCAGTGCCTACCCAGCAACTTTGGGTGCAAAGCCAGGAAGAACCCTGAATGGGCGGTGTAGTAGGGCACACATAGACACACAGTCATTCACCTATCCACACACTAAGGGTCAATATAGAGACAACAGTTAACCTTACATTCATGTCTTTGGAATGCCAGAGGAAACTGGAGCAGCCAGAGAAAATCCCATGCGAACACAGAGAGAACATGCAAACTCCACACAAATTTCCTGAGTCTTCCCACCCAGGGATCAAAAATTAATCTGTCTTGCTGTGAGGCATCAGCGCTACCCACTGTGCCACTGTGCCCACACATGTAATGTATTATTATTCCGTATAGTGCTTTATCTCTCTGATTACTCTACGTACAGTCAAGCTGGCACCACAGGGCAGGGCTGAATTCTGTCTTTATAAGCATTTAAAGCACCCGGCTCAAGTTGTTTGACCACGTCTCAGCAACTTTTCTTCTTGAAGTCTAGATGCTGACAGTGAATATAAAGCTGGCATGTTCACACAGCGAAAATGCCTTAAGACCCTTTGCTTTCACCCAGCGGATCAGTGCACACTGAGAGGTGGCAGTTCTGACTGGTTTCTGATCTGACTCAGCCTCTGTGTCCCAGCACACCAGATAAGATTTAATCGATCCAGACCATATCTCTTGCTAGCTCTGAAGAAAAAGCCTCTCTTAACTCTTGCCACAGCCTAGGGCGCAATCAATATCTCTGTCAGTACTGTCACTGAATGTAAAAAAATAACACTTTGTTCAGGCATCCTCTCTGCGTAAAATATAATAAAGCCTATTATTACTCAAATGTAGGACATAGCTGTGCAGTTTTTTTATTAGGATGCACTCAATGATGCATCAGATTATTCACTCTTTCGGTGTAAAATGGAGACTCTTAGTGTCAGATTTGTAGTCACACTTGTTGAACTCAGTGCTCCCGATTGCAGCTGTGATCTCGATGTTGATTTCTGCGGCTCTAGTCGAGATGGGTAATAACCTTCTTTTTTATTCTTACCCTCTCATTAGGCTCTTATTTTTTTCCCTGATGACGTAGCGCTCTGTGGTTTTGGCATGCCTGCAGGCTATTGTGTCTTAGCTTGCGGGGAGATAGTGCTGAGCTGTGTAAGACGGAATAGAGAGGAGGCGGTTTTTGCTGACTACAAGGCAGAATTGCCCTGTCTAACTTCATTAGGCTGATATGAGCCATTGCTCACCAGTCAGGCCAGCATGTTCTTTAGTGCTCTATGGCATGGTTAAGCTAGTGATGTTCATGAAGCAGCTGCTTAAACAGGTAGCGCCATCCTTTTCCAGAGCACATATAGGGGTGAAGCTTCTTTGTCTGAGACAACATATAATAGTCCTTTGGTTCAGGACTTTAAATGTCCCACTGGGTCATAAAGCATCTGTTTTCCCAGAATCTGATAAAGCGAAGGTCAAAGCTTCTGCAGCGTTTCTGTATCTGAAACAAAGCAAACAATTTTTTTTTCTGAGATTTACAACCAATAGAACAATGGTGAACAGTATTCGAAGTGAGAGAATTAAGTGGAGAGGACATGAGGAAAGACAGATTAGACCCAGGACAAAACTGCATTATAGAATACTGATTAAGTTTAAAGATACTTATAATAGTGTAGTGATTGTAAAATATTGTTGATTCAGGATAGACGAGAAAATGTGCTCTGAAAGGGCAAGCAGATGACGGGCTCTTAAATAGCGGGAACAATTCATAACGTTTAGATAAATTCCATAAAAACTGCTTCTTAATTCTCTTCCCTTTAAAAAAACAAATGTAATCTCACTATTTGTATAAGAAACAGTTGTTCATGAGGAATCACCGGTTTTCTTGAATATATCACAGGAAATTGAATGAGACATTTGGAATTGCAGATTTCCTTTAAACTTGTACCATGCACTATGGCTTAAGCCACAATGTGCCACACCTACCCTGATTCACAGAATGAGGTGAATGTTTTCCATGTCAACTGGATATAAAGCTTAACACAGCAGGGTGATGGGGGTCAGGTGTGTTTTCATTGGCTGTTTTCATTCCTTCGTCTGGGATTAACTTTGTGATTGAAGTGCTAGAAAAACAGGAGACATTTTTAAAGAAAAAAAAGTAATCAGGACTGGCCTGCTGGATAACGCAGTGTATTTTGGACTAGGAGTGGAGTTCATTCATTTATTAATTCATTTTCCATACCCGCTTAATCCTAGTTCTAGGGTCATGGGTATGTGGTGCCCACCCAGCAACTCTGGGCACAAGGGCAGGAACAAGGGAACCAATGAATTGTCCACGATTGATCCACGATTCACTGCACCACTGTGCTGCCCTAGGAGCTCAGTTTTGGAACTGAAGTATAATAGTTTTCTTTTAGAGCTGATCGGGTTGGTGCTCAGAGCTGTGTTGAGCTCCTCTGGGCCTGAATGACTGCAGTGTTATTGATAGGTCATTTGCGGTTGGACATGCAAGAACATCACCTCCAAACCCAGATGTTAGCACTGGTCTTCCCATTTCTGGTAAAAGACTCCTGTATGTGTTGACAGAGGTTCACACGGATCAGAAGGCTGTTAAACTTAGTCAGTTCTCCCACCCTTCTTTGTTTCTGTTCACTAAACAAGCACATAGCTTAGCTGCACAGCTCCAAAAGAGGCCTAATTGAGGTTACAGCTGCAATCCATAACTGCACCGTGTCCCACTGACTTCAGCCAGTCTGCTGTGACTTTTCTGTAAGCAAACGATAGTGCCGGGTAATTACATTTGAAAACGTAAATATGTTCGCAGGTTCACTGATTTAGAAAACTTTTTAAAGATGAAGGCTCCGGTAATTGTGTCTAACTTTTTGTATATGTTATTTATATTGTGGTTTCATGAAGGGTGTTTTATTTTCAGCTGACAGGAAATTGATTTCTCCCTGCTCGAGAGAGGTACACAAGGCCACTCAAATCTTCAGGGTGTTTGTTTTTATAGAGCCCAATAATAGAGCGGTTGAAGCTTAAAAGCATGCTAGGCACACATCAAAGCTGGCTCTTTGGCCCTTTACAAATATTGCGACCAGTGGAACATTTCATCTAGTAGAAAAAAACAGTGATCTGTATCAGTAACACTGGCTTCTCTTTTGAGAAGTTTCTAATCATTGGTTAGTGTATGGTGCCATCTAGTGGTCTGGTGATTAAAGATTGGCTGGTATTCACTACATTACAACAGTCCACTGGAATGAAATAATTATTTGGTTATGTATATTTAATCTCCTATAATTTTATTTTATACAAATATCTACCTCTTCCATCTTACATTTCTTACTCCAGAAGTTACACTTAATCAACAACTCTTGTCTAACTTAAACTGTAGCAAATTTAGACCTATACGGTCAGTATCAAATAGACTTTTGGCATGGTGGTCCCAGAAAATGAACCTTTATGTTATTTGCATAGAGAATATTCTCAAATAAAGAATTCAATTAGGCTGTAATATAAACCACAAGTGACAGTATTAAGCCAAAACCCAGTAAAGGAGGCCAGGAGTACAGTAAAGTTCCAAAGAACTAGGATATTTAAGTGCAATATGGAGGAGGAACATAATACATTTGTAGTTTAATTTCTGAACCTTTTCTGAACCAATTGGACTATTTGTCATGTAAAAACCTAAAACTGCCAAATATTTTTAATAAAGTCTGTAGTGTTTGGAAATACATTAGTCTTATACATAACCATGATTAATAGGCACACTTTGCTTGGATAATATATCATGTAATAATGTGAAAACAACACATGAATAAGTGAACTGATATAGGAAAATAATTATAAGAACGTAAATAGAAATGATGTGGAAAAGGTCAGTAACAAGACTGGGTATAAAAAGAGCATCTTAGAGTAGCGTGGCTCTCAGAAGTAAAGATTGAAAGAGGATCACCAATCCCCTTAATTCTGCGACGACAAATAATGGAGCGAAATCAGAAAAGAGTTTGACAGTGTAAAATCATCATCTACACTGAATAATATTATAAAGATTTAGAGAATCTGGAAGAATCTCTGTGCGCAAAGGTCAAGGCCGGAACACCATACTCATGATATTTGGGCCCTTAGAAGGCACTGCATTACATACAGGCATGCTTCTGTATTGCAAATCACAAAATGGGCTCAGTAATATTTCCTGTGAACACAATTCACCATGCCATCTGCCATTGCCATATAAAACTCTATAGTTCAAAGAATAAGCTGTACCTTAACAAGATCCAGAAGAGCAAACGTGTTCTCTGGGCCAAGGCTCATTTAAAATGGACTCTGGCAAAGTGGAAAACTGTTTTCTGTTGGAAAACTGTTAAAAATAAGTTCAGTTACCTACATACATACATAGCATCTCTGATAGTATGGGGTTGCATTCGAGTGTGTGGCATGGGCAGCTTACACATCTGTAAGGATACCATCAATACTAAAAGGGAAATCCAGATTATAGAGCAACATATGCCCCTATTCAGACAGCGACTTTTTCAGGAAAGACCTTGCATTTTCCAACAAGACAATGCCAAACCACATACTGAAACAATTAAAGCATCATGGCTGCGAGGAAGAAGGGTCTGGGCACTAAACTTTCACCCATTGAAAACTTTTGGCACATCATAAAACGGAAGATATGACAAAAAAGTAATGAGACATTTGAGCAACTACAATGCTTTATTAGACAAGAATGGGTTAGCATTCCTATCCCTCAACTGGGGCAACTTGTCTACTCAGTCTCCAGATGTTTACAGACTGTTGTAAAGAGAAAGGGACTGTTTCACAGTGGTAAACATGGCCTTGTCCCAGCTTTTTTTGAGAAATTTAAAATCACCTCATATTTCTCTTTAAATGATACATTTACTCAGTTAAAATTTTTGATATGTCATCTATGTTCTATTTTGAATAAAATATGGAATTCTGGAACTTTTGCAGAATTGCATTTTATTTTTATTTACAACTTGTACTTAATAAATACATTTCATATGATCATATTATGTTAAAACACTTTTATAGTTAAGATAATCTTTACAGTTCTAAGGTTTAATCTAATCAAAAACATAATGTCAAGGTATGAAGCCAATTTCTTTGTTCAGATTGTTGCATTCTAAGATAGTTACAACAAAATAATCAGAAATAATCAATAATCAATAATCAAAATAAATTTTTTCTTCTCATCATCAAAATCCTTTTTACATTATCCGTTCTAATTTCAATTCAAATTCAAATAAAAATTAGAACT
>JAOUQV010000031.1:9729441-9750043 GCA_028565295.1 Aspidoras spilotus | reverse complement strand
TTCCTCTTGCGTCCACAGTTAATCCTGTTGGATGTGGTTCATCCTTCTTGGTGGTATGCTGACATTACCCTGGATACTGTGGCTCTTGATACATCACAAAGACAGGAACTCCACTTTCGTGTTATTATTAAGCCCGTTTTTGGATCTTGTCTTCTCCCGCAGTTTTTGTAATAGTGACCATTTTTTGTAATTTATTAGTAGTAGTAGCAATAATAATAATAATAATAAAAACAATGCAGTAACTGAGGTCACGTATGAAATGCTGATGGATTCTATATTCTCTTCTGGAATTGTTTTCTATACTAGGATTATCAAAAGCAGTGAATTTAAAGTAAGTTTTGTACAGTCAAAGAATTTCTCTGCTTTAGTGTCTGAACTATGTGTATTAAGATTATAGTCTGGATTTTTGCTGAGGTAATATATACTGATTAACCAAGCAGTTTGAGTGCGCTGCGCACTTTGCAACATAAGGTGGTGCGCTTGTTCAGCCTAGGTCAATGTGATAATGCTTATTAAAACCATATAGTATATATTGTATGAGCTCAGTGCTACTATTGACAAATTACCTTGGTTTAGATTATTCACAGCAAATCATATATGCATTATGGAGACTTTTAAAATAAAATCTATAGGCGTATAGTCGAGTTAAATTTCATCAGAAGTGTCAAACGTTCATCAACCTATGCTCAGTTAAACTGAATATCGCTTTCGTAACATGACTGAGCAATGTTTGTGAGTCCCGGTAGTCAAACCCCAGTTTTCCTTCTTAAACCTGGGGAAATTTCAGCTGTATTCGAAACAGCACTAAGTATATTGAAAATGTATGGTCATTTTTGTATCTGAATTTTTACAACGGATTTCAACTACTGTCATTTTATGAACTTATTAATCCATCGTTAACAATTCTAAATAAAAATATTCATAATTGCTCGTTTTCAGATCCCAAAATTCAGTTTCAAAGACCCTCTTCCGCCAAGGATGATCAATCGATCCATCTCTCATAGGATCAACTGGAAGTCACAGAGGACAGTAGGTGGCGGCAATGCACATCTAGTTGGTCTGCCATCGGGCAAAAAAAAAAAAAACGTAAAAGGAGGAAGGGATCATCCCTGCTGTTTTTATCGGGCTATTTGGGCATAAAGATAAGCCTGCGGAATATGCAGTTGTGGTATGAGCATGCGCATTTGGAATGAATACCCGCTTGAGGAGAAAATAAAACATTTAGGTATTTTATTGCTGTTTGTATGGAAATTGACTACGTTTTGCAAATGGTTCACTTTTTCAGTCTGACCGGAAGCAAACTTTTAAAAACTCTAAACTCTTTTTACACATATCGCAAGAAGAATTCTCACTTTTAAAAATCTTTAATAGTAAAAGATTTCATCTCATTTGTCTTGTCTCATTTGCGTGTGTGTAAGCCAGGATATTAGGGTTCGACTATATGGGGCTACAACAGCTGACACGATCTCGGGATGCTTTCAGCTTATCATGGCAAAGTGATGATGGCATATGTCAGACAGATATATACATATACAGAATCAACTTTTTAATGACGAGTTTAAAGTTAATAACAACTCAGGATTTTATTTTGTTTAGATGTAGTTTATTGTTGGAGGTTTTATTTATTTGCCATCATTATAATATGTAAATATTTGGCAACAAACCGCAATTTCTAGAAACATCGCCGAGTCTTGTGAAACGATCTCAGGCGGAGGATGCTGGAGGATGTGGGGCTGAGTGCGCACGCGCACAGTTAGAGGCGGGGCCAGTATTTTGGCATGTCTGTGTCTGCTGTGGGTGTGTTATCTTTGGGCATTTATACTGTACACCGAATTCGCGACGACTCTAAAGCAGTTTTACTCCATTTTAAACGAAAAAAAACAGGAGTAAGCTAGAATATCCGAGTATGTTATTCGGGTATCCTAGCTAGTTTGGTGTTGTTCTGCGTTGTAAAGCAGCCGTGCGGGACGACAAATTGCAAAAAAAGCAATTTGTTGCCCTCGATTGTCGTCGGATTTGTATTGGTAAGTGCTCAGCTTTTCTCGGTGACTTAGCTCCGAGCTTATCCGCTAGCTGCCTGATATAGCCTGCTAGCTTATGACCTGAATGACCACTTCATGTATAATATTAGCTCCTATTAATATTGTCTTGCGTATTAGTATTAAGGTTTCTTAGTCTGTAATGAATTTCTCATTGGCTATAAACGCTTGCTCTGCTTAGTTATTATCATACTGTATTTAAAATGTTAGTCTTTGTTTGTACCATCGCAGCCATAATACGGGTCTGACATTCCAGTGCTCATCACAGCTACGGCTAGATACCAAGCTTATATAAATACAGTGTATGTATATATATATATATATATATATATATGTATGTATGTATGTATGTGTGTATTTATATATATATATAAACATTTTTTCAACCTTTTGTCAGTTTCTTTGAATAACCTGGGAGGGTCAATCCTAGATAACATTAGAGCGAATTTACTTAACGTTACCTCTTACCGACTTGTGTTATTTGCAAACTCATCCTGATCTGTCAGACTCGCTGAGTGTATTAGTGATGGTTTAGCTGTGGTTGGGTGACGGTGATGCTTCCGGTTTTTTGTTAATATGATCAGGATGTTATATGAGTATTTGATTTTAAGCTAGTAGAAAGTTTGCGTTTGACCCATTTGTGTGTGTTTGTGTGTATGTGCTGTACCTTTTTTAAAGTCGTTTATAGAGTTACTCTGCATCCTAAACCCTATACCTCTGGCTCTTGAACATTTAGACGTGCTGGTCATAAAATTAGAATACAATGAAAAAGTTGATTTATTTCCATAATTCTATTCAAAATGTGAAACTTGTATAATATACACAATACTTCCACACGGACTGATATATTTTAAGTGTTTATTTTTTTTTTATTTGATGATTTATAACTGACAACTATTAAAAAAACCCAAATTTATTATCTCAGAAGATTAGAATATTACTTTAGACCAATAAAAACAAGGATTTTTAGATGTTGGCCAATTGAATATATGAACATGAAACGTATCAGCATGTACAGCACTCAATACTTAGTTGGGGCTCCTTTTGCCCAAATTACTGCAGCAATGCGGTGTGGCATAAAGTCGATCAGTCTGTGGCACTGCTCAGGTGTTATGAGAGTTAAGGTTGCTGCGATAGTGGCCTTCAACTATTCTGCATTGTTGGGTCTGGCGTATTGCATCTTCTTCACATTACCCCATAAATTTTCTAAAGTGTTAAAGTTAGGTGAGTTTGCTGGATAATTAAGAACAGAGATATCATGCTTCTTAAACCAGGTACTTGTAGTTTTGGCACTGGCCAAGTCCTGTTGGAAAATGAAATCAGCATTACCCAAAAGTTTGAGAATTGAATCTTATATTTAATTACATTGATAAGAGTGAGTTTAATATCAAATAGAACATTGATAGACCTTTTAGCCCATATGTTTTGTGTGACACTGTTACACATTCATTTTCTGAATGTGGTCAGTTTTGAGTATCAAGTGGCCCAAAAAGCGCAGAGAGAGAATTTAGCATGTTGTAGCTTAAGTCCAAATCTTAAAACTCTATTTGCTTTTTAAAAATGACTGTAGACTATATCATGCTGTGGCTTCAGATCAAAGTGATAAATATTACATAAGCGTTGTGACTTTTACACAATAGGTGCTTATATTTTATTTAACATAATCTAAACTAATTGTATTTTCTTTGGGTTAGTGTGAGTATTTATGAATTTGGGCTGTGTGGTAGTTTCAAAAAGTGTGGTATGTAATCCCAAACTAAATATACTGCTATAACAAAGCCATTTGATAAATTATTTATTAAATTTGCCTCGCCCAGCTCTAATCAGCTTTGTTCGTATCAGTAGTTATTTATACAGGTTGCACAACATACTTTGTCAACATGGATTTTGCTTTATGAAAAAAAATATAGAGTTCTTGTTTTTTTTTTCATTTCTTGTTATAAAGCAATTTTTGGAAAAAAAAAATTTAATATACTATGTTCTTTACTGTGTTTTTGGTAATTCTATAAAACAGCAGTGAAAGGGATCATCATGAGTTCAACTCATAAATATTAAACATTAAACACATTAAAACTTTCAGGAATCTCTGTTTTGCTATATTACAAAACCCTAGAACACAATTTTCTTTTTTGAGACATCACACATATTATTAGATTTTTTACACAATAACAATACAAACTAACACAATGTGACAACCGAATAATTGCATAATTTATAATATTTATTCATGTATTTCAAAAGGTAGGGCGCAAGGTTTAACACTTAATATAGTTTAAATACATATGCCTCATGGAACATTCCCTTATGTATGGTAATGCGATATTTTTTACCTTATCACCCATCCCATTCACATGTCACTTGACAATACAGTAGGTAGTGTAAGTGCCATCTAATCATGTGTTTGTTGATAATGCTTCCCTATTTGACTCATGTATCACATACGACTTCTTTTGACACAACATTATTAAGTGATAGTTAAACACCATTGCAACACTTCTAGCTTCTTTTATGCCCACGCATTCAGATTATTGTTTATTTTCAGACACTTTGTGGCCAAACAAAACTAAGAACCTGGTGAGGCAAGAACAGAATGTCTGAAAGATGAGACAAACTAATGCGTTCACACCAGCATGAAGTCAGCTCAAAACAGAAAAGCGGATGCTACAATAACTTCTTGCAGCATCTGGTTATGATACTGGATGCTATGTAAAGGTGGCTTACCCTTTAAAAACATGGTGAATGTGTGTCACACAGATAAATCCTTCTGTCCTTAAGATTTCTCTCACTTACTTGGCCCAGATGAAGGCCTCTGTGCCAAGGGACAGCTTCTTTTCCTCAAGCAGTGAGCCATGGAAACAGTTGGAGTACCATATGGGGTGTGTGGTGTTGTGTCTTAGTGTACTAAATAAGCGTTAGCAGTTATTTAAGATAACTCTATTTAAACAATGACTGAATTGCTGGTAAGGTAGTGCCAAAATAATAAAACAAGTTTTTATTGCTACAAGGTGTTAACTGTCACGTGAATTTTTTATTCAGTAATGAAACTGAATTATGAGCACACTTCCTGCTGTGTTTGGTGAGAGTGTGGTTTGTCATCTCAAAGTATAACTAGAGATATGGGCAAGAGTGCAGATCCGAATAAAGCAACACAAATCCGAATGATCATGTTGACATTAATAGATTTGAATATCTAACTCCAGCCAAAAATCTTTGACTGGCGGTGAAGTGGCTTTCTGAATGGAACAGAATATTAAGGTATAAAAATTGTATGTGTAATTGTTTAAATATTTATAAGCTCTTAGCTCCCAGGAACCAACAACAAATATTTTAATTTATTTTAATAATATTTTTTATTGCCTTGCCAATAAAAATAAAACTTTAAAATTCTCTACTTACAAAGCCCCTGTACATTTAAGGTCAAATGTATTTTGTTTTAAGTGTTATTCTTCTGTAATTCCGGAATTTCATTGCGCTTATGTTTTTTAAGAGGTGTTCTCTGCTTTGTGTGGTTCCAACATTTTGCCACTTCTTCTTGATGCCAGATTTCATGTTTAATCTTTGCAGTGGACAAATAGTTAAAGTGTTTTTGGGGTTAGTGCATCAGAGTGGAAATTTCCATTTGACACAAAGAAAGGTCTCTTTTTACCCTGTAGATGCACTGCGATTTGTTTGGCTGTAGCCATAGTGCTTGTGTTTGGTGGGCGAAACATGACGCAGCATTGTGCTGGTATTCAATATTTTGTCAGTCTTTAAAATGCAAACATTTTAATTTTATGAGTTTGCCATGAATATTTCCTGGGTTTAAGGGTAAAATCTAGTTGAACTGTAGCAGATCTGGTGAAATTTGTTTAGTCTAAATTCACAACCTCACACCCAGAGCAGCTCTCTCTATGGCCAAATTTTATTTGTCACATACACAGTAATACACAGTATAACCTGTAGTGAAATGCTTTTTTGACAGTCTGTCCACATCAAAGCTATTAATAAAAGATACAATCTATTAAAAAAATATAGAGAAAGGATATGTATAAAGGACAAATAAGTTAAAAAAATAAAATATAAAAAAATATGAAAATATAGAAAAACCAGAATATACAGAATATCATGCACATACCATGACTGACGTTCAGGTACTTCCTGAATACATCTATCAACTTAAATGGATATGAGATTTACAAACCTAGTTCCAAATTAAGTTGGAACCAATAAAAACTGCAAATTAAAATGGAATGCAATAATTTACAAATCTCGAAAAACTAATATTGTATTTACAATAGAAAATAGACAACATATGTCAAAAGTGAGACATTTTTTAATTTCATGCCAGATATTGGCTCATTTGAAATAAAGTGACAGTAACACATCTCAAAAAGTTCAAAAGTTCAAATAGGGCAATAAGATGCTGGAAAAAACAAATAATGCAGACAAATAATGGAGCAATATTAGAAAGAAGTTTGACAGTGTAAAATTGCAAGGAGTTTAAATCATCATCTACAGTGCATAATAGCATCAAAAGATTTTAGACGGCACTGCATCACATATAGGCATGCTTCTGTATTGGAAATCACAAAAAGGGATCAGGAATACTTCCGGAAAACAAGATCCAGAAGTGTAGATGTCTTCTCTGGGTCAAGGATAATTTAAAATGGACTTAAAGTGGAAAACATTTCTGTGGTCATGAATAAAAATTTGAAGTTCTTTATTTAAATCAGGGACGCCATATCATTCAAACTATTTCCAACTCGTTTCCAACATGACAGTGCTAAACCACATACTGCATCAATTACAGCATCATGGCTATGTAGAAGAAGGGTCCGGGTACTGAACTGGCCAGTCTGCAGTCCAGATAGAAAACATTTGGCGCATTATAAAATGGAAGATATGACAAAAAAGACTTAAAACAGTTGAGCAACTAGAATCATACATTAGACAAGAATTGGTTAACATTTCTATCCCTCATCTGAAGAAACTTGTCTTCTCAGTCTCCAGACATTTACAGACTGATGTAAAGAGAAAAGGGGATCTCTCACAGTGGTAAACAAGAAATATAAATCACTTAATTTTTCTCTTTAAATGCAACATTTTCTCAGTTTAAATATTTGATATGTCATCAATGTTCTATTTTTAATAATATATGGAATAATAAAACTTCCAAATCATTGCATTCATTTTTATTTACAATTTGTACTTTGTCTCAATTTTTTTTTTTTTAACTCTGAAACAAGTTACTTCATGTAAGTTCTTGGGGCGTAATGAACAAATTTGACTGTGCTGCAGAAAAATTTAATGAAAATATTAAAGTGCAGTAAATCATGCTGGGGGAAAAGGTACCTGAATGTGCTGGAACTCTGCCAACTTCATGAACTTTTCCAACAATAGTAGACTTTGTAAGCTGAAAGGTCATTACTTTGGATGTGTAGGATTAATAGCAGCACTCATTGCTATTGCATAACAAGTACGATTTATACATTAATGCCACTTCCCATCTTTTCACTCAGTTTTAGAAGCAATTTATTCCTATTTTATGCAGCAAAAAGATTATAATCTATATGATAAATGATCATTCACTGTTTTCACAAGGTTGTGTAATTACACAGTTGGTAGGCACACGGATTGGCAGCTTTCCCCATCTCAAACGAGTTTTCTGAATAATGATTGGGAAAATTCAGTACATTTTAGTTTGATGCCGTGTTTATAAAGGGGACAGAGAGGAAAATTCCACAACGTAGAAACGTGATTAAGGAATGAAATCAGATAACCAACCCTTTATGAATTCATATCACAGGCATGTCCTTCAAATTTTATACCACAAATTATCATTTACCGGAATTGTTTTTTATATGGAGGGTGTCCCAATCAGTGTATAAGGGAGAGAGCGTATCTCTTATGGGCAGTTTAGGTGATTCTCTTTTACTGGAAGTAGTCAGAGTTTGTATAAAAAGTTTTTAGATACAGTTTATCCCCATTCGTTTATTTGAAAATCGCCCGTTATAAATGTCAAAAAAGTTGCTGTACCTAGCTACAAAATCGCTAAACTGGAAGCAGGAACTGAACAAACTGCCAGGTTTGTCTCACTGCTTTTGACGCCAACACTAAAATGGCAAAAAGCAAAGCAGTGTTATTTCTAAATGCCCATCATATATTTCTTGTAGTGACTTTCTCAGCAGACAAGTAATGGTAACTGGGATTTTTAACCCAAAGTTTTCACGACGAACAGAACACTGTGGGAGGGACTCACTGTCCATCCCTGCTCTCTGTGGCCTTGGCTCTGATTTAGATGTTGTTATTTATTTTCGCTTTAATGTTGCCCTTTTGAATCATTAAAACAAATTTATTCAAATATACATTACAAACATAAAGAATGTCTTTCATACATTTTAGTCGTTCTTATCCCAGCATGTTATCTCTGTGTTTAACGACTAAATATGACTGAATTAATATAGTTATTTTTACTCACTATCCTTGTTTTCTGTACTCTCTTTTCAGTATAACTACTGAAGTCCTGAATAGGATTTGCGGTCCGTCAATGAGGAACTACAGGCTCATCTTTTGCCATAACCTGAAGCAGCCATAGAAGGTCTTTTAGTTTACTGCTAGTGAGTAGAGCAGGGGATACAGTAAACATTGGAATTTTTAAGTAAATACATGGTGAGTACTTCTCGCTTTTTCTTTTATTATAAATCTGAAATTGTCTATTATGTGATACGTATAGAATACTGTATGTATTGTTATGATGAGTAACCTCACAGCTTACCAACCTGCTGCCATCAGTGTGCTCACTGTACCATGTTTGCAGTTAGTCGGATCATTTTACATAACTTTGTCATGTGTAACCCATCTCCATGAAGATTGGCTCATGGGTTTGGAATGTTCTCATTTTGCTTCAGCCTGCTTTATTTTGTTTTGTTTTTATTTATCTTTTTTATGACAGTCTGTTGTGTCTGTTGGCCATGCAGAGCAACTAAATTGGTTCGGCTGTAAAAGCCATGAGGAAGAGCCTCTCTCGTACCCAGAACGAGTCCCTCAGCACAGCCAGGGTGTTTGGAATCCCTCTGGAGGAGGTGCAGCAGAGCGGCCAACCAGGCCACGAGGTTCCACTTTTGGTTAGGACCATTGTGGAGTACATTGAGGAACATGGTGAGTAGAGGGTGGTGTATGTATAGATTAACATGGCAGTGCTACAAGAAATGTGAATATAGCCCCGTCTACAATGAATATGTAAAATGGAAACACCATCAACCCTAAATGCTCTGTTCCTTCCTCTGGGAATATTTATTGTACTCTGTCGATGTCCGACTTCCTCAAAAGGGATAAAAATTAAGAACAAAATACATCATAAATATTCTGTTTTATCTATATATAATAATACACTTTTAAATGTAAGTTAAGTAGATTAATTAAATTTATTATTGCTTATATATTAATAAACTATTATTTGTCAAACACAGAGATACATTTGCAGTTAAATACATAGAACAAGTATATAAATCTAAATAAGTGTAAGAAATAAATTAAAGAAATGTATGTATTTAAGTTGAATACATGTTTCTAATGCTTCTTGATTTTTTATAGTAAAATGTAATTTCTGCAGCCTGGTTAGCTCAGTTGGTAGAGCTATCCAGGCTGCAGAAATGACATACAAATAAATATGTAGTAAATGTCTATGTGAAATGTAATAATATGCTTGAGGTGAAATGTGGATTGGCAGCTGTGTAAATACAATATTTCCCTTTATAAGTCCACCTCTGTAATTTTAGCCCAGTGGCCTTTCAATTCAATTCAGTACAGGCAGCGATGGCTTGGTTAATTTACTATGGGGACATTAGTGAGACCACACGTCAGGTAAGTGCTTATCTTCTAGTGGAATCTGGAAATTTTAAGAACTGCTTCTGCCTAGACAGAATGCATTCTCTATAGGTACAATAATTTATAAACCAATTCAATTTTGAACCCCAGGGACTCAGCAGATTTAGTTTTTGCTTTTCTACAGTGCTTCTGGAAATGGATTTGTAAATTTGTTCAGAGCTGGTTTTAAAATTAGGTAAATACTTCTTCAGAACATACAACACATAATTCATTAGTATACCAATGTATTAGTACAGTGGATATAAATGTATACACACCCCTGTTCAAATGCCAGGTTTTTGTGATGTAAAAAAATTACAGCAAGACAAATGTTTTTGCAACTTTGTCCACCTTTAATGTGATCTCAGATATCAGTCAGGTGAAGGCTACAAAAGAATTCATTAAATATACCATGGAAGACTGTCATCATCAAGTGGAGAAAACATGACACAACAGTGACATTACCAAGAACAGTACGTCCGTCCAAAATTGATGATAAGATAAGAAGAAAACTTGTCAGGGAGGCTGCCAAGAGGCCGACAGCAACATTGAAGGAGCTGCAAGAATTTCTGGCAAGTACTGGCTGTGCAGTACATGTGACAACATGTCTCCCGTCTTATTCATATGTTTCATATGCCTTATCTTTCAAAGAAAAATCTCCAAGCTCGGCTTAATTTTGCAAAAAGACATCTAAAATCTCCCAAACGCATGTGGGAAAATGCGTTATGGTCTGATTAACTTTTTGGACATCATTTCAAAAGGTATTTTTGGCGCAAAAATAACACTTCTCATCACCAAAGAACACCATACCTACAGTGAAGCATGGAGGTGGCAGCATCATGCTTAAGGGCTGTTTTTCTTCAGCTGGAAATGGGGCCTTAGACAGGGTGGACGAAATTATGAACAGTTCTAAATACCAGTCAGTGTTGGCACAACATTTTTAGCCTTCTTTGAGAAAGCTGAAGATGAAGAGGAACTTCATCTTTCAGCAGAACAATGACCCAAAGCACACATCTAATTCAACAAAGGAATGGCTTCACCGGAATATGATTAAGGCTTTGGACTGGCCCAGCCAGAGTCCAGACCTGAATCCCATCGAACATCTGTGGGGTGATCTGAAGAGGGCTGTGCACAGGAGATGCCCTCGCAATCTGTCAGATTTGGAGCGGTTTTGCAAAGAAGTTTGAGATAACACATGGCCATGTTTACCACTGTGATACAACCCCTTTTTCTCTTTACAACAGTCTGTAAATGTCTGGGGACTGAGGAGAAAAGTTGCTCAAGTTGAGGGATAGGAATGTTAAACATTCATGTCTATTGTAGGATTCTACTTGCTCAATTGTCTTAGGTCTTTTTTGTCTTATCTTCCATTTTATGATGCAACAAATGTTCTATTTGGACTGCAGTTTGGCCAGTTTAGTACCTGGACCCTTCTTCTGTGCAGCCATGATGCTGTAAATGATGCAATATGTGGTTTGGCATTGTCATTTTGGAAAATGCAAGGTCTGAAAGAGACATTGTCTGGATGGGAGCATTTTTTTTCCTCTAGAACCTGGATATACCTTTCAGCGTTGATGGTATCCATCCAGATGTGTAACATCCTTCCAGATGTGCAACCCTATACCATCAGAGATGCAGGCTTCTGAACTGGGTGCTGATAACAATTTGGGTCATTATTCCCCTCTTTAATTTCAATTTCATGGTGTCCCCGATTTCCATAAAGAACGCTTTGATTCATCTGACCAAAGAACAGTTTTCCACCTTGCCACAGTCCATTTTAAATGAGGCTTGGCCCAGAGAGGACGTCTGCGCTTCTGGATCTTGTTTAGATGCGGCTTCTTATTTGAACTATAGAGTTTCAGCTGGCAATGGCTAATGGCACGGTGAATTGTGTTCATAGATAATGTTCTCTGAAAATATTCCTGAGCTTATTTTGTGATTTATACAGAAGCAGAAGCTAACAAAACTGCAGTATATATGTGGATTGCATAATAATACAAGTATCTGAATTCCAGCTTGATACTGCAGTGCCTCTGCTTTCTGTAGATCTTTACAAATTCCAAGTTATGCAGAATAGCATTATGCGTTAAACACACTGCAAGATAACTTTGTGTGATTTTCGGGGTTTGTTTGCAGGGGGTCTGGGCCTTGAAGGTCTGTTCCTGGTAAATGGAAATGCCGAGCATGTTGAATGGCTACGGCAACGCTATGACAGTGGTGAGGAGGTGAATTTGGAGAAGGAGGCAGATCTAGCCTCAGCCGTCAGCCTGCTGCGACTCTTCCTGCAGGAGCTCCCCGAGCCCATCATCCCTACAGACTTACAAACACACATTATGCACCTTTATCAAGGTGAATACTTCTTTTCAGCTTATTAATTTTATTTCCAATTACTGCTGAGCCTAATTGATCTGATAAATCTGATAAATGCTCGGTTGCATATTAAATACTGTATAATAATATTCATGTGCTGGCATGACTGTGTCATTCCCTTTAAATACCCAAATCAATGTATTCCTAGTGCCTGGTGTTGTGTCTGCTGAAATGTTTAGAGAACACTGAAAAACCTTTGCATAATTTCACTTCTCCATTTCTATTGGTTCAAACCAGAATAGATTTACTTTGAAAGTGGAGTTGTTTTTAATCTTGTATAAAAAGTAATAAAAATGGTTTTATATTGATAATTTTTATATTTTGATGAATATTGATTTTCATTTCTATGATTTTGATTATAATTACAAAAAACTACACATACTACACAGTCATGTGGTGTTCATTCTAAATAAGCAAATCAGTAACACCCTGTTCTTCAGTTTTTCCCATCTGCAGCCTTTGTCTGGCTATACTGGCTATAACTTTCAAGATCGGCACGATTATATTTGCATTCTTTATCCACAATCCTGTGACAATATATTTAACCATTTTAGAAAACAGCAGCGAGGATGAGATGGCGACAAACCTTAAATACGTCTTGCAGCAGCTTCCCCAGGTCAACTACAACTTGCTGCGCTTTCTGTGCCGCTTCCTCTTCAATGTGGCATCACTTCAGGTGGAGAGCTGGAGCATCAGTGCCCTTGCTGCTGTCTTCGGTCCCGACATATTTCAGTAAGACTTTAGTGATTATGTTTTTACATCAGAAAGAAGTACTTACCTTCTAGTTTCTTTAAAGTTCATGTTAAGGAATGCATAGTTATCTTACTATATTCACTTTGTGAAATCTTTGTGTTATGATTGAGTTCTGAAAGTGTCCCCATTATTCTCTGTACTGTAGTTTAGATACAGATGTGGAAGAGCTGAGGGAGCAGGAGTCAATCAGCCGCATTTTGGCTGAGCTGCTGGAGAACTGGGAGGACTTCTTTGACACTGAGGATGATGTTTCCACTACTAATGAATATAGCTCCATTAACGAACAGGTACACATACTTGATCTTTGTTTTCATAAAATTAAATGAATATATGTTTCCCACTCTACATTTATCAGTGGAAGTACAACTTTGTCTTTATTCAATCTAAGATATTACATATATCTTTATTCACACTGTGCAGCAGGATGTATTGTAATGGCATTCTGTTAGTGATTCATCAGAATTTAGTTGAACTCGTGCAATTGTTTTATAATATTTTTTTCATATTTTTGTAAAAGAAATCATAGTTGCTCTGTCCCTCACACACGATCAAT
The DNA here is from genome assembly GCA_028565295.1 of Aspidoras spilotus. Classification (NCBI taxonomy): domain Eukaryota; kingdom Metazoa; phylum Chordata; class Actinopteri; order Siluriformes; family Callichthyidae; genus Aspidoras; species Aspidoras spilotus. The sequence goes on along the minus strand of JAOUQV010000031.1, from coordinate 9,736,483 downwards.
GAGAGTATGACAGTAGAAGGTGGCACAGTGTTAATAAGGTCCTGGCTCTGAATAGGGCACACCTGTGTCTGTGTGGGTTTCATCGTTGTGTTTGGTTTCTGCCAACATTTCCTTTATAGAGCCATTAGGTTAAGGCTATGCTTGCTGTTTGTCCATGCATTGGCTGCATCACGAACATAATTGTTTGCATTTTTGTCTATGTACTACGCCTTCTACTAGAAGCTTTTACTAGAGTGCAGACCAGAGACTACTTACCATATAGAATATCCCAGTTTACCTAATGTAAATAAACAATCTTACCAATGCTACAATTACTGAGCAAAAAAGCAACAACAGTAAAGCATGCTTGTCTCAAGATGCAAGTAGTTGCAGACTACCTCACATAATTTCTCTTCAAAACTTTCTTCCTTATTTAAGTCACAGTGTGCCTGCACTGCCTCTATAATATGGGGTGTGCATTACACACAAAACATAACTTTTTTATGTTTAAAATATTTGACTATGTGAGCAGACATTTATTAAAGCATTTGACTGCATGTTATACCTTGTATGACTGTGTATTTGACAAATAAATGTGGGCCGGCACTGTGGTGCAGTAGATAGTGCTGTGGTGAGCCAGGAAACTTCAGTGTGGACTTTGCATGTTCTCCCCGCGTTCAAGTCGGTTTACTCCGAATGCTCAGGTTTCCTCCCACAGTCCAAAGACATGCTTATTTGTTATTGGTTTTTGTATAATAACCTTTTACTAGCCAGGTGTACCTAATAATAAAGTGGCCAGAGATTTTAAGAGAGATATCAGAGTATTGAACTGGTAGAGCTTAAAAGTATATTATGTATAAATGGATTGCAGTGATGCTTGAAACTTTGTGAAGCCTTTAGAATGTAAAGATTTCTGCATAAATATGACCTAACACATCACCCTGAAACATCAATGGCTAGTAGAACAAAGGAGTTGCAGCACATTTGCCTGATGTCAAAAAGCAAGCGGTTGTATTATTTTCAAACTTACCAAATAAAACAGACTGTAGAATTTTAAACCCATAATGCCACGTCAATGTTACTATATAAATGTCCGCACATATACTGCGATCAATCAATCTACACCTAAATAGCGCGGGCTCCTATCTTAGGGTTGCATGTTGCAGACACTTTCCATTCCACTGAAAACGCCTTATACTACTCTTTAAAAACTGTTCGTACTGTCAAAATACCCATTCCATTTTATACTGCAGTTATGAATATTCATATTGAGCTCTGGTACACATTATAAATTTAACATAATATATTTCGCCTTATATGTTTATAAATGCTAGTCACAACACATTTCTTGTTTGTATTCTGAATATTGAATCAGATCTATCCTAGGAATTCAGAGTTTTGCTAATGTATGACACACAAATATTTTCTAATAGTTAGTTAGTTTTTATGTTTTAATAAATTATAAAACATAAATTCATATCAGATGTCTGGTCCCAGTTATAGCAACAGACTAGTAATAATAATAGGACTACCACTTCTCATAATAATATGTAATGGGGTGTTGTGAGGGGGCCAGCAACTGAATTGATCCAACTTTGGAGGCCCAGCTTGCAAAAGGGTTGAGAACCCCTGTTTTAGGTCATATTTATGCAGAAATATAGAAAGAATGTATAAGGGCTCACAAATTTTAAAGCAGCATTAGTTTAAAAAATTTAGATAGTATAAATTTATTCCCAGGTTCCGCTGTGAACAATATCAACAACATTGAAACATTTCAGGATGAGAAATATGGATCTATGTTTGTGTGGGTTTTCTCCGGGTGCTCCGGTTTCCTCCCACAGGCCAAAGAAATGCAAGTTAGATGAATTGGGAATGCTAAATTGTCCTTCTAGGTAAATTGGAGAAGCTACAATTGTCCGGTCCTAAGCCCGAAACGTGAGGGTTGCGTCAGGAAGGGCATCCGGCGTAAAACATGTGCCAGATCCTAATGCAAGGGACTCGCTGTGGCGACCCCTGATGACAGGGAAAAAGCAGAAAAAAAATTTGAATCTAAGTAAAGTTAATGGTCTGTTTATAGATTACAACAGTGTCCATGCATCTGTCTATGCATGCAGTGTCTATGCGTGTTATGCCTGGAATGCACATTTTATTTGCCACTGTGCCACTAGCCATAAGGGTGGAGCAGTTGAAAAAAGCAGTTGATCACTTGTGTAAATTGGACTCTCACTAAAAACCCTTTCAGCCTCTAGTGTGAGAGTGTGGTGCAAAGTAGTTTAGTTTGTTTGTGTAAACAAAATCAAGCATGTGATTGGTTTGTTGCTGCTTTTCGATGGTTTTAAAGCATTTAGTTGATTGACAGATTCATAAATTACTCTGTTAATACAAAATACTTTAAACTTCTCAATAATATTCTCATAACAATGGGTGAATCTCTAATTATGCCTTGTCATTTGGAGCACTAATCGCATGTATGGACTTGGACATTGTATTAGGTGTTTTTAAGAATGACCCCTGCTCCAGTATTTAAGCACCATGTTTTTCTCAGCCTTTTCTCTTTCAAGCTGAAAGAACTGGCAACAACCGATACTTTTTTCCACTCACATCCTTAATGATTCCCATTTCTTTTGTATGGGAAAACCAACTCTGCCAACACACAGAGAGCTTATTTGTTAGTGCAGCTAAAACTTTCCACCGATGTGCACAGACAGCAATGTGTACACACCTATCATGTGCACACTTAATAACTGTTAATTAATTGTTGCAACTGCAAATTGTGCAACTAGGCTGCTTTCAGCTGTTTATCAAAACACATGTTACATAATGAAAATGTTCTTGAATATTAACAATGCCTCTTGGGGCGAAGCAAAATTCTCTGCATACTTCAGCTGTTTGCATGAAATATCCCATTGCAAAGAAGGGCCATTTCTAAATTAATTATTGTTTGCCTTGGTTTATCAAATGTAATTTAATAGTATCGCAAATACTCAAATTCTTTGAAAAGAATAAAAGCTTAGGGACATTGTGTGGATTAAAAAAAATCAAAAACATGCCTCCTCATCCTATACACAATTCTAATATAAAGACTTCAGTGTTTTTCTATTGTCAAGCAGTTAGACAGGAATCACATTGAATGTGAACTTAACAGGAGTCTTAGTGTTTCATTGGTACTGTCGAGTTAAGCTAATCTAGCCACCGTAGTTAGATTTATGTTATTGTGTTTTTGCTTGTGGCTTTGTTGAGAAAGTACTGTGTTCCCCGATGATTTACTGATGTTATACTGCAGAATTGGTCTGTGTCTCATTCATTTGTCTGAAAAAAAGTTTAAGGGTTAAGTTTTATAATAATCTATGCTGGTTGTTACATGGTCAAGATATTTGGAAGATAATACGTATTTAGAAGATGTGTATCGTCAATTATTTTAGTAGTAATTTATATTAGCAAAATGATTTTGAATGTGTGTTTAAAGAATTCTGGCTTTCCACTTGTGGGCGCATGACTGCACTGTACCTGTCGCATTTCTAAATATTACCCGAGAGTGTTTATCTTGGTTAAGGCATCAAGCTGACATGCAAAATTCAGTACTAGGTTTTTGAGACTTTAATTGTTATATTGAACCTAAACAGACTCTCAGACTCTTCTCTATACTGGATAAAGAGAAGGGGATGTCAATCGTCGTCTGACAGAAAAAAAAACCTGAGCAGCGCTCTATGATAACGGAACAACCACACACTATCACGAAAGAGCTACACATTTTTATTTAGGAGATTTCCAACATCAAACTCCTTGCCAAAATCTGATAGACTGTAAATAAATGTGCTGTCTGCAGCTGTCAGCACAAATCGAAATCGCTGCGGTACTATTTCGGTTTGATGAGGAGGAGAATAGTGTTAGTTACAAATAAGATAATTATTGGCAAATCTGTTTTACTTAAACAGTGCATGTGACTTATTTTGAATGTGTGTTTTGGCCAGCATTATTTACCACTACTACCCACTGCCTGTCAATCTTATAATGGTGTTTAGTACCAGGGTGCACCAGCTTTCTTTCACTTCTGGCTACTATATAAATGTCCGCACACATGTGGTAGTGCCATTCACTCTAGTTCTTTTGCCAGGTTTGTTTGTGCCATCTCTCACTATCTGTAATAATAATAGGCTAACAGCATTGCATTCACCCTCATATTACAGTATTATAGCAGTTGTATATTAATGATGATAGACCTTAATAATAATAATAATTATTATTAAAAGTTTTCTGAAATATTATGTCTGCAAGCTCACATTAGAAGTCTGGTGCTACTGCCAATTATAACAATATAGTAATATTGTAATGATATTGGGCCTAGTAATAGTATTATGTAATGGTAGTAGCCTAGTAATGATAATGGGTCAACTGATGATGATGATAATAATAACAATAATAATGATAATAATAATAATAGTCTGGGTGTAACAATAATGGCCAATAATCTATCTACAGTGGGGCCAAAATTTTGTTTGCCACTGATTGTGCAAGTTCTCCTACTTAGAAAGATGAGCGAGATTTGTCATTTTAATAATAGATACATTTCAACTATGAGACAAAAGGAGATAAAACACCCAGGAAATCACATTCTTGGATTTTTAAAAAAATTATTTGTAAATGATGGTGGAAAATTTGTATTTTGTCAATAAGAAAAGTTCAGTTCAATACTTTGTAACATAAACTTTGTTGGCAATCACAGAGGTCAAACGTTTCCTGTAAGCCTTCACCACTGGAGTATTCTCATGGTGAACTGTTCTTTTCTTGAGAGACTAGCTATGCTGATGCAGGTCTTAATGTATCTGAGAATCTTTCTTCAGCTTTTCTCTAATCATGTTGTTGTGGTAAATAGTATGATAATGTAAATTAAAATACTACAACCATGTACCACATCACACCACAGCTTTCACATGACATACGGAATGATGATCCTTTATGATATAGAGGATTAAGCCAGACAATTTGCACCTGCCTGCACATTTCTATTTGTATAGTCTCTTTATAAACGCCTCTAAACCGACCACTGGTTCTAACATGCATTTGCATCCATGGCTTGTATATTTGCATCTATGTCATAGCCATCTAGATGTGTACCAGAAAGTATAAACAAGTAATTATTATACGTTCAAAAGCACACAAGTGTGCATAAACACTGAGGTGATAAATATTTTCACTGCTACATTAATGGGATAATGGCTTAAAACCTTTAAAGTTGTGGATCCTGCAGCGAACCCCTCTACTCCCGTGGCATATGACTCATGCATACCTGCATACATGATGAGTAGCAACCACACACAGCCAATCAGAGGCTGCAAGTGTGGTTGCTATGGAAATGTGGCAGAAACATTGCAGCAGATGTAGAGGACGTTGGGGATTCAAAGCAGTGCTCTTGGCACTCTTATAGGCCATAGGGCTTTGGGTTACATGTACACAAAATACTTTGTACACTACCATAATATAAAAATGTTATTTGTTTTTCATTGATTTAAATCAGCTTTAATTTGAATCAGTCATACTGCATGTGTATGGTTGTGACCAAAATAATGACCGTGCGTGTAAAACAACTGAGGAAAAATCTCAATACTCATAATAGCATTGCTTTCCACACAAAGGCCCTGGGAGCACTGCACATTCAATTTCAAATGAAATCATGAACAAAATATTATTTTTAAACTGAAAATAAAAAATGAATAATTGACTAATTATTTACTGAAGAGTAGTTGTTATAACCTTTACTTCTTAAAACATTTTACAATGGAGCCAAGTAATAGAGGTCATTTTAGTTAGTCACTTTATTTAGCAAATTATTTTCTGCATATTTCCCCTCTCTGGTCAACTTATTGAGGTACAAAATTATTAATAAAAATATAAACGGGCTAACTGGGTACAATTTCTGGAGCGACCCATTTTAGTTACTGATCAAGGGCTAAAACCAACAGGTACACAAATTTCTGCCCTCCTTCTTTAACTATAGCACTTGTTTCTTCACAGAAAGAATGATCTCACTATTTGAGCTCAACACTGCTATTAATTTAAACAGGTCCCTTTTAATAAATGTGTCAATTACACCCAATTAGTTGCATGCATGTCATGACATTTGATGCTGTTAGTTGCACATTGCACGGCTACACCTAGTCATGAATTTTTTTTGATGTTGTTATTTTTTCTGACATTAAATGCAATAGATGCAGTGTGTATCTATGATAAAAATTACAGGCCTCTCTTATCTTAGGATAACCTGCACAATCAGTGGTTCACTAAATACTTTTTTGTATAACTTCAGTATATCATCTCATCTACTGATTCACCTTCATTTTATTTCTGAAGAGCAAAAGCAAACCTTTGGTACCATGAAATGTTTTTTTGTATCAGATCTTGTCTGTCATTAGCATTTAGCCTAATCTATATGCACACTGACTTTTTATTTAACAAATATTAACAGATTAAGTAAAAAACAGCCTAACATTATCATGGAAGATAAAAATGAAGGTTGTATGATTAATTGTAAAAGCTTGGTAGGAGACTATGTTATTTTTAAGTCTGTGAGAACTTGTATGTTTGTAACAACAATTGCTGTTTCTAAAATATTGGCCTGTATCCTGTAGATCAGTGAGCTCCTGGAAGATGAGAAGACTGAAGCATGTGAGGATCTCCTTCAGGATGGCGATGATGGTCCTTCCTCACTCTCCCCCAAACATTCAGATGTCACCCCTTCTTCAAGGTAGGGGCATCAAGTTTTGAGACTTTTAACCGATTTCAGTTAATTTCCTGGTTTTTGACACTTTTTTGTCCCAGACACCTGCTTGCACACAGCGGAATTTGTCTTCCACATTTAACCCATCTTAAGTAAAAACACATTTGTATACGTACACATACAGTGTATACATATACAGGGGTTGGACAATGAAACTGAAACACCTGTCATTTTAGTGTGGGAGGTTTCATGACTAAATTGGACAAGCCTGGGGGCCAATCTTCATTAATTGCACATTGCACCAGTAAGAGCAGAGTGTGAAGGTTCAATTAGCAGGGTAAGAGCACA
>JAOUQV010000031.1:9713371-9725056 GCA_028565295.1 Aspidoras spilotus | reverse complement strand
CACTATCCTGCAAGAAGAATGGCTTAAAATCCCTCTGACCACTGTGCAAGACTTGTATGTGTCATTCCCAAGACGAAGTGAAGTTTGCCCGGACCAGTGAGCAGCCTCCACAACGCCTGCGTAGAAACATTTACACTCTGTTCCTTCTTTATCAATCAACAAATTACATTACTGGCATTACAGGTAACAAGTTACCGCATTATATGTACATACAGTGGCTTGCAAAAGTATTCATACTCCTTTAACTTTTCAATATTTTGTCACATTACAACCACAATTATAAAAATATTTTATTAGACTAATGTGAAAGACTTGCACAAAGTGGTTTACATTTCTGAAGTGGAAAGAAAATTATGCATGAATAAAGTTCTGAAGTAGGCTGATGACTGCTAATGACTAAAAAGAGTCCACCTATGTATAATCTAATCTCAGTTCAAATAAAGCTCCGTAACCACATCAGAGGTTGGTTAAGAGGATATTGGGAAGTAATTAAGTCCAAAGGACACACCACACAGGTCAGTAATAAGGTTGAGGAGAAGTTTAAAGCAGGCTTGGGATTTCCCAAGCTTTGAACGTCTCACCGAGCACTGTTCAATCTATTATCCAGAAATGGAAAGAGTATGGCACAACTGTAAACCTACCAAGACAAGGTCATCCACCTAAACTTACATGCGAAACAAGGAGAGCAATAATTAGAGATGCAGCCAAGCGGCCCATGATGACTCTGGACGAAATGCAGAGATCCACTGCTCAGGTGGGGGAATCCCATTGTCCCATTGCAGTTTGCCAGAAGCCATGTGTTGGGGACACAGCAAACATGTGGAACAAGGTGCTTTGGTCAGATGAGACAAAAATTGAACTGCTTTGGCCAAAATGCCAAACGCTATTTATGGCGGAGAATTAACACTGCACATCATGCTGAACACACCATCACCAATGTTAAATATGGTAATGGCAACATCATGCTCTGATGCTTCTCTTCAGTAGGGACAAAGAAGTTGGTCAGTTAATGGGAAGATGGATAGATCCAAATACAAGGAATTCTTGTACGTAAACCTGTTGGAGTATGCAAAAGACTTGAGACTGGGGCGAAGGATCACTTCCCAGCAAGACAATGACCCTAAACATAAAGCCAGGGCTACAATGGAAGGGTGTAAAACAAAACAGTCCTAAACCCAATTGAGATTTTGTGGCAAGATCTGAAAACTGCTGTTCACAAAGGCTCTCCATCTAATCTGACTGCGCTTGAGCTGCTTTGCAAAGAAGAATGGGCAAAATTTTCAGTCATTAGATGTGCAAAGCCGGTAGAGATATACCCTAAAAGACAGCAAAAGGCGATTCCACAAAGTATTGACTCAGGAGGGGGATGAATACCTTTGCACACAACACTTTTCAGATTTTTGTTTGTAAAAAAGGTTTTTAATCTGAGGTTTAGTTCGTTCAATGTTTTGAAATCCTCATGTACTGTATCGTACTGTAGTATTCAGTATGTATTTAGCATTAAGATTAATTTATCATGGGAACTTAAATAAATCATGGATGTGGGAGTATTTGTTGGTAATGTACTGAGCCACAGACCTGATTGTTAGACTCTGTACAAGATACAGACTTTCTGTTTGGGGTATATTTTCGAAATGTATTTTTTGGTCTTTTTTAAATTTTAAATCTGATATATAGTATTTTAATTTGGCAAAATGTTTGTTTAAAGTCGTATGTTATGCATATTTGGGAAGTATATGCTTTTAAACTTGTAAATGTGCATTTATGGCAGTAAAACTTTATTGGCACTAACTTTATCTCTGCTTTTATTTAGTCATTTAAGACTATAAAACTGTGTAATCAGAATATTGAGCTCTGGCTGCTTGTGTGGTCACTGTTAGTTTTTCCCACGATCCCTGCTGGGCTAAAAGGGTTCAATCTTGTTTGAAAGAGAGACTTGAGCCTAGAGTTCAAGGCCAAAACAGAGTCTATTAACTTGCAGGCTGAGCTCTGATCCTCTCCACCTGTTCAAGCTTTGATGCAAGGTGAGCAGTCTGAGCATTTCAAATATTGCGTTAACCTGCTGTGCCCTAAATGTCACACTGCCATGGGGGACAGATCAGGTCAAAACATTAAAGGCAGGTGCAAGAGGAACCTTTTGAATAGAGAAAATTTACAGGTATGTGTAGAATGGATGCCACTTACTGGAAGCATATTCGGAAATTTGAGAGCTTTATTAAACATGAACCATACATGGTGTGTATCTAGCACCTTAAGCAAGGTGTAATTACACCTGGTACAAGACATAAGATTTATTTTTAATAAGTCACTCTATTTTACAAACTCTTTGGGCTACATTTTTTATATTTTCACTTAGAAACTCTATTTAAACTGTAAATGGTAGAGAATGGTAAATGGTAGCGACAGGTCTCAGGGCTGTTCAAGCATATTTTATAACTACCATAACTTTAAGATTTCAAGAGTGTTTGCTGTTATGTTGGTCCCTGCTATCCTGTAAATACGGTTATTAACTGCATATAGAACTGCATGAATGATAAGCCTATTAAACGTTATTTTAAATCATTTCCCTTCGAGGTAATATGAACCCTATTTCTTGATCTAGCTGTCATCTACCGAACGTAATCGGCATTTGCATCCATCCAGTATTTTCTTATATTAGTTCTTATAGTTCTTATACTATTTAGAAGACATCACTTTAGAAGAAGATTTGCATGAATCCTGAGTTCACCTTATTGTCTAAATTAATAAAGGTTCAAAAAGTTAAAAGTTAATGTCCCAAGTTGTTTGTGTGGCAGTTTTGCAAGTCTCTCAGTTTTAACCCGACACACCAACACACTCCAAACTAAATTTAACCCTCACGATTCTATATCTATTTCATTAGCTATGGAAAGTATGTTTCAGCTGCCCCCGATATAAACAGTTATGTACTTGAGTGTTCTTCAGCTGCATTTTTGCCAGTGGACAGGCGGCCGGTGGACAGGCGGTAGTGTATGTGACAACATGTTTAAAGGTTAATATTAGTGGAAGGTGGTATGTCTCTATCAGCCTCTTTCATGCAAATTGCATATTGTCAAACTTTCACTACAAACACCCAAACTTTGTTGCCTTTGTTGGTTTCCATGGTGAAGCAGCTGCATTCAAGCTTTACATTACAAAGCGCGATGCAAAGTGTCTGATGCAATATTGTAAAGCATGCCATCACTAGTCTCTAGAGCGGTGGAGACGTGCTCTCTGTAGTGATACACTATGGCTTGAAAGTTTGCGAAACCTTGTAAATTTTCTATATATATATATATATATATATGTATATGTGTGTGTGTGTTTGAACTAAAAAAGAAAAATCAGATTTTAACGAGGGTCATAAAAGAAGCAAAGTTTTGGAGAGCAGTGGCTTTTTCTTTGGACCCTGCCATGTACACCATTGTTGTTCAGTGTTCTCCTAATGGTGGACTCATGAACATTAGCCAATGTGGGAGAGGTCTTCAGTTGCTTATAAGTTACACTTGTGATCTTGGTCACTATTACATGCCTAGCTGCTTTTTTTTTTGGCTGACCACTCACGGTGTGGGTAGCAATGGTCTTGAATTTTCTTCATTTGTACTCAAATCTGTCTGACTGTGGATTGTGGAGAACTATTTAGAGATGGTTTGGTAACCTTTTCCAGCCTGATGAGCATCGGCAACTCTTTTCACACGCACAAATTATATATGTATATATATGTGTGTGTGTGTGTAATATTACAATCACATGTCAAAGTATCTTCACGTATTTGTTTCTCTCAGAAGAGCCATTATTGAATAAATTAATAAATAAAGATAATCCAGCAAGGGCTTAAAGGATAAAAAAAAAAATCTGACTGGATATACAAGTTATATTAAATGAGTGTGACAGGTGCTGAGCAGTCTGATCTGTTCATCTGTCTGTCTGCAGTGTTAGGTGGTTGTGTGTGTTTTTTACTCGTACACAGTGAGTTGAGTGGAAGAATTCAGGATAACGCCCTCTCCTACAGGTCTCTTATTGGTCCAGACTGCTGCTGGTTACATTGCGTTGCACAGCCCTCTGTTTGTGCAAGGGTCCATCTTGTTTACTGCATGACTTTCCAGCAGAGTACTGAGCCCTGCACACACACGGCGCAGACCGGAAGCCGCATGATGAGCGCCGACAGCTTGTGCATGCTCTTTGACATTCTGATGCAGACTTTAGCCCCTCAAAGCGCCCAGTCTGGATAAGCAAGTTTTCCAACTGGAAACGCTGCAGAAACGGCTCACTCACCCAAACCAGGCTACTGAAAATGGCTTGTGAAGTCCTCCTACACAGGTGATGGGGAGAGCTAGGAAGAAGAGAGCTAGCAAGTCTCTAGGGGAATACTGACTTCGATAATGGGGTGCAAAGGTTTTGAAAGTGAAGGATGATCTGCTAATGTAGTGCACTACTCTGAGTAGCTTGATTTGTAGCTACCTCTGGTTTTCTAGACCAGCAATATGTATTTCTGTCCTTTGGTGTCTTTTCTGTAATTTTAAGTTAGATTAAGTTCCATTTACAGTTATTCTATTATTAACAAAGCTGATTTGTACATGTATATATGAGTAGACTTTATTGCAATATAATTCTAACCAGTGGCTGAATAGCAAAGAATGAATATCTATATATATATTAAAGTTTATAAATAATAAAAAATATTATTCGTGGGACAATAAGGCTGCTGAATCATATCCCTCTTCTGCATTACACAATTTTGGTTTGTGCTTTGTACAGTAAATATGAGCTGTTGGCAGGTTAGAGAATGATATTGAAAATGTAAGGATCCCAAATGGATAGATGTTTGTCAAATTATTTTATTATTACCCTTATAAAATAACTTTCATAAGCTTTCCTTGGATTTTCTTCTTGTTATGGTTTTTTATTTTTTGTAATGTGGGTATATTCAGGGTGAACATAATGGAGGAAATGCACAGAATAATAGTGTCTATCATAGTGACGTAGTATCTGTCTAAATTACATTATTCTGGGAAAGGAAAGATTTGAATGTATGTAAAGTCCTATTATGAGAAGGCAAACTATCAAGGAGACAGAGACAAAGCATATTATCCTTCTCTGTGGTTAGGATTATGAGCACAGCACAGATCTGTGAAAATGTTTGCCCAGAAGCAGCAATACAGAAGCTGGCAATGGTCCATACTGAACTCTGGTTCCTGAGCAGCTAACTGACTCGGAATGTACTGTATGTGTCGGCTGTGTATATACACAACTGTTTATTTGTGTCACTGCAGCTTGTTACACTAAACCACAGTGTCATGGCAGGTTCTTGGTGCACCTGTTGTGTCAGGGTCATGGTTTCGTCTACTCAGGCCATTAATCAGACATTAAGCAAAAGCTAGAACAGTGTCATGTCGGCAGAATTCTCTCTATGTCAAAGTTTGTTTATAGGACAGAGCGGACTGTTGAATAACAGACCACCCCACATTTCCTGTCATACACCATCTTCCTTATATCCTGAATATCCTGCCTCTAGTGGCAGTTCAAGATAAGGACACTATGTTTATAGGGTATAGGACACTGTGTATCATGGATGCAATGATGTATAAGCAAATATATAAGCACAAGAGTAGTGCAATTATAGTTTTTGGAAAATATGGTTCAGACACATTTAAGATGGCTTCATGGGAATTGCTCTATTATGTAATACTTAGTTAAAGCATGATGCTACATGAAGTCAAAGGTTTTGAAAATGTTCTAATATTGTCATTTTTCTTATTTCTCAGCTCACACATCACTTCCATCAGCATTCTTCCAACTTCTGCAGAGTAGGTTTTATACTTCCTCTTTTATGATACTCATGCAAATGTGCTTATTCTTTTACAATACAATCACATTTACATATTTGGAAAATTATTTCTTAATACAAACCCTATTCCAAAAAAAGTTGGGACAAAGTACAAATTATAAATAAAAATGGAATGCAATGATGTGGAAAATTCCATATTTTATTCAGAATAGAACATGGAGGACATCAAATGTTTAAACTGAGAAAATGTATCATTTAAAGAGAAAAAATAGGCAATTTTAAATGTTGTGAAAACAACACATCTCAAAAAAGTTGGGACAAGGCCTTGCTTACCACTGTGAGACATCCCCTTTTCTTTTTACAACAGTCTGTAAATGTTTGGGGACTGAGGAAATGTTAACCCATTCTAGCATTGTCAAGTTTGAAAAATGCGTCTTCCCTGAAAGAGACGTCATCTGGATGAAAGCATATGTTGCTCTAGAACCTGAATATACCTTTCAGCATTGATGGTGTCCTTTCAGATGTGTAAGCTGCCCATGCCTCACGCACTAATGCAACCCCATACTATCAGAGATGCAGGCTTCTGATTTGTTCACTGATAACAACTTGGGTCGTCCCTCTTCTCTTTAGTCCTAATGACACGGCGTCCCTGATTTTCATAAAGAACTTAAAATTTTGATTTGTCTGACAACAGAACAGTTTTTCACAAGTGAAGACGTCTGCGCATCTGGATCTTGTTTGAACTACAGAGTTTTAACTGGCAATTTATTTAATTTTATTCCAATTTATTTACAGTTTGTACTTTGTCCTAGCTTTTTTGGAATCTGGTTTGTAAACTACTATTTAATAAAGTAAAATAATAATTGACAAGTTAGAACGATGTTGCGACTACATTAATATGTGTATTATGGTTTTCTTCATTTTGTTTAGTATTTTAAATATTTAGTTATGCAAAGAATGACACCTCTTATTTTTTATTTGCTTACAGTCAAATGTTTGTTGAGGTATTTTGTCAGAACTAATTAATTCCAGTTACACCGTTGTTATAGTATGTAAGTCCCTGTGTTGTCTGCTACTCAGCTTTTGTGCTGTTAGATAAAATTAACCAGCTCCTGCTGTCTAATTCGATTACAGCACTCAGAAGCACAGGAGTATACAATTAAATCATTTTGGTGATTAAAATTTATTTTTATGTGTCTGCAGAATCCTGCAGAGAACCATACGAGCTGCAGTAGAGCAGCACTTTCTGGATCTGCAAAGCTCCATAGATCAAGATCTCTGCAAATTTGTGAGCCAGGGCTCATCCTGCCAAGCTGGCTTAGGGTGAGCTTATACATATCCACTTTTAGGACACGATAGCCACCACTTTTTCTATGTGTGCATGTACTTGCTGCATACATTTAGTTATCTATGCTTAAATTAAGTTTCTGAAGCATGTTCAACTGTTACATGTCTTCCACAGGGACTGTTCAAATGAAAAGGCTGCAGTTATAAAAGAAAATGGAGAAGAAAAAACTGAGGCTGAATTGATTACTTCTGCAGACCCTGACCAGTGTCCAGATGATGAAGAGGTGTGTTTGTGTGTGTCTGCACCCATATCTTTGCTATTCCTTTGCTTGCCTCAAAATAGTTAGGGCACATCTGTATTATTGGTGTGCAATCTTGACAAAAATGTATATTTTTTTCGGATAATACAGATAATAATAATTTGAAAATACATTTGTAATTCAACCAAAATCCCAAATGAACATGATAGACATATAAACTCAATTTAAATGTACATTTGTAGGATGATCAACATAGACTATAAAATTGAATAAATCAAATAATATATATTTTGCTTGGTTAAAAACTAATAAATACACAATAAAACATTTTACATAAAACTCGAATGACCAATTAATAATAAGTAATAAATTACTTCCAATTTCTTATATGAAAAATATAAGGCATAGATAAATTAATGTATGTAAAAAAAATATGTTGTTCAACATTGAAGAATAATTAAACAGGAAGCTGAAACAGGAACCTTTATTACCATTGTAATAAACTATACACACACATACAACAGGAGTCATAATTAACAGATCCCTTACTAACATATAGTTAGCCTTACACTGGTCTATGTTAGTAAGGTTTTTGTTTTTATGTTAGTAAGGTACATTAATGTTAATCTCACTGATTTGCGCTACAATAATTTCACATTGTCTCTGGTCCTCCGCTTCATTCTGGGTGTCTGCGGAGGAGATGCTGCAGAATGGAGATTTGGTCTTGTGGTATACAACATGTCAAAGTGGTGTTCCTGCTGTTCAGTCTGAAACACTTTCGACTGTTTTACTATTTTTACTTTTTTTTTTCTTTCCTCATCATTGTTGCTTTGCTTCGCCTCCTCCATCATACATATTGACTTCCTTGTACTTCTTCCTTTATGTGACTGACGTAAGCATGTTGTGCCACATAATGTTTTGTAATCAAGGTACTTGAATTTCTCTAGGAATTGTTTCAGCCCTAATACGTTGTTGGTGAGATCCAGGCCACAGCAACGCAAATTTCAGACTTGTTTCTGTACAGTAAATTGTTATCTACATGCTCACCCTCAGTACTGACAATATGAGCCATTTTTAAAATAATGTGTCTGCTGTGACCAGTAAACCATAATCAGCCTTTCTTATATATCAAATTTCCATCAAATCAGTGGCCTGCCTCTTGGTACACAAACATACAGACATTTACACGGAAAATACCACCAAGCCTTTTTAGACAACCTTGGGAGTCAACCTTGGCTGAGATTGCGCCCTAGCCTTGTGTTTTTGTAGTACATTAAATAATTTCAAGTCATGTCTCCTGATTGTTTCCACCCACATAATGTCAACCAAGCATTTCAATTTGTATCTGCTTCAACTTGCAGAAAACTACACATTTATGTTTTGTGTTTATATATAAACAGTATCATATTCCTCTTATCCCAGGTATTTCAAGGTTCCCAAAATAATGGCCTTGTGCCAGAAAAAAATCTGCAAATGGATCTTGACACAGAGTATGCCATAGATGCTGAAAACAACATTAACACAGCTTCAAGGTTTGTTTTGACGAGTAGTGCAGTGTTTGAAATTCTAGATTAAAATTGTACTACTTTTAAGACCTTTTAGTAAATATAAAACAAAATATGTATTATTTCTCCCCGAATATTTAATGTCATCTCTGGGAACCTACTAAATCTTTATTTATGTTATGCTTTGTTAATAGACTCATCTTAAGCTTATATAGAGGCTTTACATTAAAGCACAGAGTGTAGCTTCCCAGCTAAATGAACTTTTTTAAACCATGTTTTCTTTTCTCAAACAGGCTACACATGTACACTGAGTATGAGCACATGGAACAGGCTAATATTTCCACCTGTGTGAGTATACTGCAAGAGCCTTAGATGCCACCATTGCTGATTATGCCTGTAAAACTCTCATTGTTGTTTTTTGTTTCTTTCTTTCATTTTTTTTATTTTAAAGGAGTCATCTTCAGATGTGTTTGATCTGAATTCCAACACAGAGAGCAGAGAGCATCAACTTCAGTCAAACTATTCTATCTATGATAGAGAACAGGAGGGTAAATCTGCTTGTGTTTTTCATAAATGTCCTGGTTTGCTTTAGCTAATGATTTGGACTGATGAACATTCTTTTGTGGAAAAATAGGGTGTCATGAAAACACGACACTTTTTCATATTCCTACCCCCGCGTGACCAGGTCTTAAAAAATATTTACATTTACACATGATCTTATAATTCTGTAATTCTGAGAGAATTGGCAGCTTTTCTGAAAGCTGTCTAAACGACAAGTTATAAATATCTGTATAAACTGGTATATAGGTTTCATAAATACCCCCTAACCCCCACCTCTCTGGTAACTCGTAACTCCTCAACCGTTGCTCCATAAAATTGGTGCTAATGGATGGTAAAACATAAAGCTCACCACTATCAATGTGCTATCTTTCTCTGTCTCCCTCTCTCCTTTTCTCCCATGGTCTCTCTGTCTTCACCCATATCTGGTCAGCTTTAAGTCTATATGATTTCCCTGTGGTAGACTTCACATGTATGCACCTTCATAGAGAATGGCATGGTATTAGCCTGATAGTCACTGTTGTGTTCCTCTTTATAAACAAGCATTTCTGCTAATCACCCCTTGAGATTTTGACTAACTTGTGTCCCTGCAGACTCCTCACACTCAATTAGTATGGCTGTCTCCAACTGGTTTTACTCTAGCCTCTGCAAATTTAAATTTTGGACATGGAAGGTTTTGACCTGCTAAGTTTCCATAACAGTGAGCCATGTTCTAGTACAGTTTTCTTATTCACAGGCAGTCTGGGCCTTTCTTTTTTTGTTTTTAACATAATTTCTTAAAAGATTAAATAGTCAAAAAAGTTAAGTGTTGAGGTTGGGGTTAGAATTAAATAGCTGCATTAATAATTATGTCAGTGGAAAAGTCCCTATCAACGAGAAAATAGGTCTGTATCTGTGCTAGTGAAATTGATCCATTACAGAGGGCAGAAATTGAATAATATCATAGTTATTTCCATGTCTTCTTACAATTTTTTTTATTTTTAATTTCACAATAGCAGAATTTAACAATAGCATTCTGGAATGACAGAAGTCGTAATGGTTTTATGGACAGGTCAAAATATTCCACCTACGGGTATACATAGTGACTTGACTGACTTTGACTGAATAAAGATCGTCGGAGCCTGGAGTTTTAGCGGGTTTGAGGGCTACATTTCTGGTTAGTGTATCAAGAATGAGAAAAGACACACAGCTGCCGGCCATGCATGGTTTGTCCAAGAGCGTAAACCATAGAGGGGCTCAAGTAGAACTGCTGCATCAGGCATGGATCAACTTGGGTATAGAGGATCCATTTTGTGGAGTCAAGTCTTGTTGTGGAGTCCATTTAATCAAAAAGGTGGACAATTAGCCAGGTGTTAATAATCAGGATGCACAATCTTTCTCTATGGGTCATTATCATTAAATATATGACAAACCATCCTTTTATCAAATTAAAAACTTCCTAGATAATGCCCAGATTGAAAATGTTTGGTAAGCCCACTCCTGCTCTTGACTCTTCCTTTAACTATCTTTTTGTATCTAGTCTGCAGTGCAATCAGTAGATCATTTGTTATTCTGATGATACCCCTGGACCATTGCATGTTGTGCTGTCCCATCCCTAATAAAAGATTCATGCTGGCCTTGCAGCACACTCCCAACACTTCTGTAGTGTTTCGATTGAGAATGCCAGTTTACTTTATGTGACTATCTGTATGTGTTTGTGTTGTAGGTCCTGTCCAAGTGTTCATGTCATGGCAGGAGGAGAGTGAGTCTGGAGAAGCACAATTGTCTCCACTTGCGGGACGCATACTGCCATTGCCTCTAGGGGAAGATGCGCAGCCATTACTTGCACGTCACTTCCAGGATTTCGGTCACAGGCAGCGCTTCCTGCAGCAGGATTCTGATGCCGTGTCTTTAAATAAAGTGCTGTCTTGTGGCAGGTATAAATATACAATATACAGTCCTTATTGTTTTGATAAAAGACATGAGTTAATGTTATGTGTCATTGTGGCTTATATCAGTTCTCTTTATGTAATTTTTTTTCTAGGCCTCGTCGTGCATCTTTCAGCTCCAAGGAGAGTGCCAAGGGAGACAGTGTCTGTCAGCAGCTCAGCAAGAAACTCCAGAACCTCAAGAAAAAGATCAAACAATTTGAAGACCAGTTTGAAAAAGACAGGAACTACACGGTTGGCTCTGCTCTATAAAATAACCTGATTATCTTATATAAACTTGGGATTAAATATACACTAACACAAATATATAGTTTAAGCATTAAAAATAAAAGTGCATTCTTTATTAATACTAGTAGGAATAG
>JAOUQV010000031.1:9692662-9704700 GCA_028565295.1 Aspidoras spilotus | reverse complement strand
ATTAAATGTGCTTTTTTAATTCGTCCATCTGTAACGCACAGAGTGGTTTGTATAGAAGCTACCGTGAAGCAGTGTGTTTGGAGACCGTTTGGATAAACAAGGAAATCAGTAGTGCTGTGTGGCAATATCTCGGATTCAAAGCAGATACAGACGGAAAGAGAAAGGACATGAATCATTCCGACAAAGTGTGCCAACACAAACTGGCATGCAGATTTCTATATAGTTTACCGAGAGGTTGGTGATTGTTTCCACTTGAAAATATACTGAAGCATGCAAGAAAGTGTCT
Source organism: Aspidoras spilotus (assembly GCA_028565295.1). NCBI lineage: Eukaryota > Metazoa > Chordata > Actinopteri > Siluriformes > Callichthyidae > Aspidoras > Aspidoras spilotus. Next base: position 9,704,414 of record JAOUQV010000031.1, on the reverse strand, counting down.
GATCATGTATTGTCAGTATGTTTATTATCATATCGCTGCTATAAGAGCCCTAAATGCTAATGACAGCTCAGAAAACTGTGGTTACAATAACGCATCCAACAGCTGAATGCACCCAGTGTTCATTAAAATGAAGAATATATTTACAATACTTCAATGTGAACAGGATAGTGAACACTAGTCTTAACTCTACTGTGGATGATTCTAATACACAAACACTTGCTGTGTGGCTGTTTTGTAACATGTGATTGTTTTGTAATGCTAATTACATTGGTGTGAAAAGTTATTTTTTTGTAATGCGACTAATGTATTTTTTAATCATATTTAGCAGTTGTTTAATGATTTATATCTCTGTGTAACCTTCCTGGTAAGAATGTTCAAAAAGTTCATTTGATGTAATAGTATAACACCGACAGTGCAGCTTCTTAGTTGATTTATTTCAGTAATTACATTCAAAAAGTGAAACTTGTGTATTATTCCCATTCATTACACACAGACTGATATATTTCAAGTGTTTATTTATTTCGGTTTGATGATTTATAACCGATAACTCATAAAAAACCCAATTTCAGTATCTCAGAAAATTAGAATATTGTAAAAAGGTTTAATATTGAAGACACCCGGTGCCACACTTTAATCAGCTAATTAACTCAAAACACCTGCAACGGCCATTGAATGGTCCCGCAATCTAGTTCTCTAGGCTCCACAATTATAGGGAAGACTACTGACTTGACAGCTGTCACTGGAGTCAGTGCTTCAAGAACCACAGACATATGCAAATGCATATGTTTCAGATGTTGTATTCTTTGTGTCAAGCCATTTTTGAACAAAAGACAAAGTCAGAAGTGTCAAAAGACAAAAGGGACTGGACTGCTGCTGATTGGTCCAAAGTAAAATTCTCCTTTGAAAATCAAGATATCAGAGTCTGGAGGAAGAGAGTAGAAGCACAGAATCCATATCACTTGTCTCATGAGGTCTAGTTTAAAGTTTCCACAGTCAGTGATGGTTTGGGGAGCCATGTCATCTGCTGGTGTTGGTCCACTGTGTTTTCTGAGGTCCAAGGTCAACACACCGGCTACCAGGAAGTTTTAGCACACCTCATGCTTCCTGCTGCTGACCAACTTTTGGGAGATGCTGATTTCATTTTCAAAAGGGACTTGGCATCTGCACACAGTGCCAAAGCTACAAGTATCTGGTGTAAGAACCATAGTATCCCTGTTCTTAATTGGGCAGCAAACTCACCTCACCTTAACACTATAGAAAATCTATGGGGTACTATGAGGAAGATACAACACACCAGATCCAACAATGCAGAACAGCTGAGGGCCACTATCGGCACAACCTTGGCTCTCATAACACCTGAGCAGTGCCACAGACTAAAAAGACTAAAAGATATAAACACTTGAAATATATCAGTCTATGTGTAAGAATGTGTATTTCACTTTTTGAATGGAATTACTGAAATAAATCAATTTTTCCATGATATTCAAATTTTATTACCAGTGCCTGTATATTTACCATCCTGGGGAGTGCTAGTTTAAAGAACAGGGTTAGGTGGGTTTTAGGGGGTTTAGCATAGCAGTGTTAACTGTGGAGCTTGTGTGCATCTATTCTTAATGAATAAAAGAGTAATTCTGCACGCTGTGTCTCTGTGTTTTGCAAGCGCACGCTACTATTTGTAACACAAATAACTAAAAAAGTAATTTCAGCCTTAAAAGCGAAATAAGCAATGTATCTGACTTTGATATTTAAAATAGTATCAAAATTATAATATTTTTCAAAGTATCGAAGTTGTATTTTTTAGTATCGTGACCACACTATTAAGCGCATACACAAACATGATGTAAAGCAAAAATGCCCTTTACAGTTATAAATGTTTCTAAATAAAGTAAAACATAGTGTTCTAAGATACAAGTTTTGCAGCAAACCCCAGCAGCCTTTGGCTTTTGTCTAAAAATGTGGTCTGTGGTCTGTGAAGTGTTTCTCTACCGAAATAAAATGTTCTTTTCCGAAATAAATGTCAAAATGTTCATTTATTTTCTACCGCTTAATCCACAAGGGGGCACGGGCCAGCCGGGCCCACCAGGCAACTCTGAATGCAAGGGCAGAAACAACCCTAAACAGGGCACCAATTGATACTGAAAGGATATCTAAGTAAATGCATTCACTAATGACTCATTAATGCATATTCAATAATAATTAACATCTCCAAGGAGATTTGTATTCTGGAAATTCTGTGAAGAGTTTACATGTTCTTTCCGTGTTTGTACGGGTTTTCTCAGGGTGTTCTGGTTTTCTCCTGCATTCCAAAGACATGAGCATTAGGTTAATTGGTGTCTCTAAAGTGGCCCTTAGTGTGTGAATACGTGTGTGCCTTAGAATTAAGTGGCTAGGGTTATTTCTGACCTTGTGCCCAGAGTTGCTGGGTGGGCACCGGCTGGCCCACGACTCCGTGTGGATTTAGCGGAAGAGAATTAATGGGAATTTGTTTTACCTAGAAAGCAGCACATTAATTGTACAGCATATGCCTGTAAAATTCTCCTGAATGCTCCCTACCTTGTTCACCTGATAAAATATTACTTATCCCAGTTCACCTGGTAAAATGTAATAAAAATGCCTTGAGCATCTAATAAATTGACTCCTCAGTGTAGTAGAAGGTGGGTCTACCTGATTAAATTACATATTTGCAGATATTTATCTGGCACAATTTACTATAGTTTTAATTCCCTGTGCCCCTGCAGAGATGTGAACCATATTAAACACTATTTGGCACAAAAGCCACCTGGCTACAACTACAGTCTGTTTTAGTTTCTTTGTAGAGTTGCTTCTACAATGCATCTCCATGATCAACATATAGGAATATTTAAGTGTGGAAGAACATGACCAGAATAACACCTTCACCTGCAAGTGCAGCGGTTTCAGCTCACAGAAACAATGCTGAGATTAAATGCTGGAATGGGGCATATACAGTGTATTATATTTAAGATGTTGATTGCAGACTTATCAGCTTTGGAAGTCGCATGGTGCCTGGATGACAAACAGTTTTACATCGTATTGTAAATCAGTGGTATATCAGAGAGATGGTACACACTGCATCTGTAGTTTAACTGCTGTGATCCGTGCCAAGCTGAATGACGGCTTAACTTCATGCTGCCCACCCTTTAAGCTCTGCTTGCTCCAGCCAGGCCATTTCTACTGATAATCAGCAGCAGCAGATGGCAAATTACACAAGCATGTGAGGGCATTTAAGTGGTCAATCTGGCATGCTTTACACACCCTCATGGTCCCACACTCGTCCCACAGAGCAGCTTTAAATGGCAGTATGTCTGACTTGGACCTCCACCTCAGCGAGGTGTCAGCGAGCTCCTGTTTACCACAGCTCTTGGTCATAACAGCTTGTCAATAACAGACACCCCTGAAAAGAAAGAAACCAGTAAGCCCAGTGAATAAAAAAATAAGTCTTAGACTTTGCAGCGAGAGGCTCACCTGCATAGCTGCGACCATTACTCATGTTGGTGCGAATAAGACTCCACTTATGATTGGCAGGGTCATAGAACTCCACAGACGATAGATTACATGAGCCATCATCCCCACCGATAACATACAGCAGGCCATTTATCGTACACACTCCTGCGCAGTCAAGATAATACATACGCATGAACTACTGTAGCTTAATTCTGCTGAGAACATTCTTGACATACACCGAAAGATCACTAAATAAGTAACATCCGGCTAATAAGTGATTGGGTTGGTCTACGTTTTTCAATTATTTCAGACATTGAGAAAAAGACTTCATGTCAAAAATATAATGTTATTTCTTGTGAAACACTTACTGAAATATCTAAACTACATGGACAAAAGTATAAAGACACTAGACCTTGTCCAAGCTGTTGCCATAAGGTTTGAAGTACAAAGTAGTATATGATGACTTTGTATACTGTAATACTACATTTTTACTTTACTGTAAGGTAAAAACATGTCCCAGTATGATGACATGCCAACCCCCGCTCCATAGCAACATGGTTTACTAAAGCTGGTGTGGGAGTACTAAAGTGGTTTGCCCAGTGCCCTTACCACAACCTGTTTTTAAAGATAATTGGTTCATCAGGCATCCTAACCCACTATCAATGACTGACTTCACTTATTTTCTTGTGGCTGAATCGGCAAATAATTGCACTAGAGTTTCGGTAAACTGAGATGTTTGGATGCTCTAATGTCTCAGGAGCCCTCATGACTGTGTTCTCTCTGGAACTCACATTTAGCTGTGCTGCTCTGGCTAGTCTTAGCAGAACTTGTATCCTAATTCATTCCATAGTTCTTAAATTACTCCTTTACTATGATCGTGCCTACTCATTTCTTTTGCTGCTATTTCATTTATTAGGCTTAGGTACACATGCTACAATTGAGAGAGTGCCATTAGTCTGCGAGAAAAATCTCAAGACAACGTAGGTCATGCAGCAAAACAATGACCCTAAGCACTGCCTTGAACATCATTTGTACATGAGGCTAAAATTTCTCCAAGCTAAGGTGAAGGACTCATCAAAAATAACTGGAAACATGCTTTTGCCTTACAGCAGGGTAATATTGAACCATTTCCACATATAACTAGACATGATAAAAGGACATAACTATATAGGACCATAAATGAGTCTAATTCAATTCAAGTTTATATAGGTTACTTATAGGCTTTTCCCTGCCAACAGGGGTCACCACAACGAATGACCTACCTGATGCAACCGTCACCCTTTTCAGGTTAAGGACCGTACATCATAGCATTTTACCTAGCATGCACATCTTTGGACTGTGGGGGAAAGCAGAAGCCCGGGAGGAAGCCAGACAGTCACAGTAGCAAGGAAAAAACCCTTAAATCATATGAGTAAGAAATCTTGAGGGGAACCAGACTCTGATAGTTCTAACATATTTTTTTAAATCTAAATTTTTCTGTCTTATTTGTTTGATTTGGTCCTCTTTACTAACGTTTAGAAATTTTCTGACAAACGACTTTTAGGTCAAATTAATGCAGAAATATAAACAATTTGATGGGTTTTAAACATTTTCAAACGCATTTGTAAAAACTTTTTTGTGTCCTGAAGGAGGTCCTGTAACGGTCAAGACTTTATCTGTTTTTATCCAAACAATTTGTAATCCACTGGTAATTTACCTCATTACACGTTGCTGAAGCTGCTTACCTGCATTCCTTCTGCACATGTTCATATCACACACCTGCCTCCAGGTGTTAATTGTGGGGTCAAACACCTCTACACTCTTCCTTACAAGTGGACCATCATGTCCTCCTGCTGCATACAGCTGCCCATTCAATACGCCTACACCTACACACACACACAAACACCACAACGCATGTCAAATTTCTTTCACGTAAACGAGTCAGAAAGCGAGCCAGCAAATGGCAACACAGAGTAAAAATTAAAGTATTGAAGGTCTTGCACATGCACCTTCAATTTAGTTAGGTACCTGCTCCACTCCGCCTCGTGCTCATATCTGCTACGTAGTCCCATTTGTTATTTACTGGATCATAAGCTTCTACAGTGCTGAGACACTGACGAGATGCACCATCATAACCCCCTACTGCATAAAGTTTTCCTGCAACCACAAAGATTATACAGGTGCATCTCAATAAATTAGAACATCATTAAAAAGTTATTTATTTTAGTAATTCAATACAAACAGAGAAATTCATACATTATATAGATTAATTACAAACACAGTTTCACAATCAGTGATGGTTTGGGAAGCCATTTCATCTACTGGTGTAGGTCCACTGAGTTATATCGAGACCAAAGTCAGTGCAGTTGTCTACCAGAAAATAATAGAGCACTTCATGCTTCCCTCTGCCGACAAGCTTTTTGGAGATTGAAATTTAACTGTCCAGCAGGACTTGGCGCTTTTCCACACTGCCAAAAGTACCAATACCTGGTTTAATAACCACAATAACACGATTGGCCTGCAAACTCACCAGACCTAAACCCCATAGAGAATCAGTCCCAACAATGCAGACGAGCTGAAGGCTGCTATTAAAGCAGACTGGGCTTCTATAACACCTCAGCAGTGCCACAGTCTGATCACCTCCATGCCGCACTGATGCAGTAATTCATGCAAAAGTATTGAGTGCATTTACTGTGCATACTTTTTAGTAGGCGTAATATCTGCATTAGTATAATAAATAACATATAACACTGTGACAGGAAAAAAAAATCGAAAGATTAAAAAACATATATAATATTCTAATTTTCTGAGATAATAAATTTGAGCATTCATTGGCTGTAATACAATCAACAACATTATCATAAATAAACACTTGAATAAACATTGTGTTTGTAATGAATTCTAAATCGCTTATTATAAATGAACTAATTACTATTAGGGATTAAATGTACCGAAACATCAATCAAACCGGATGAGTATGTAGTATTAAATGAAGCTAGTCCTCCTGGATATAATTACTTATCCCAGCCTTGGTTAACTGGTAAATGTGGAGGTGTAGTGGCCATATATAATAATAATAATAATAATAATAATAATAATAATAATATTATAGCCATCACACACAAACCTCAGCAAAAATTAAACTCGTTTCAGGTTCTGTTTACAAAAATATTTTGCAAAACCGGGAAAAAAAAGTCTATGGACTCTATCCCATTAATTATTATTTACAGACCCCCAGGGCTGTATTCAGAATTCCTACATGGGTTTGCAGATTTTATCTCAAACCTAGTTACATCTGTAGACAAAGCTCTAATTGTAGGAGATTTCAATATACAATGACAATCCAGAAGACCACCTAAAAACTTTATCTGTGTCCATTCTTGGCTCTGTGGGGTAATGTAATAGGTAGAATATAATAGGACCCACACATAAGGCGCTCACACACTTGATTTAATATAAACATTAGGACTAAATATAGACAATATAGTTACACTTCCACAGTCTGATCTTTTTTTAGACCATTATCTTATCTCATTTAAAATTATTATGAACCAAAATGGTTGCGTACTGCAGATCATTTTGTTAGTAAACTACTAAATATATCAACTATGATTGTATCGCCCTCCAACCCCACTGAGCTTCATCAGGCAGCTGAGCACCTAGATTTAATACTTAGCTGTACTCTGGATAGCGTCGCCTCAATTAAAAGAATATTATTTAAAGAGAAAAAACTAGCACCTTGGTATAATGATTTCACACGGATCCTAAAACAAACCACTAGGATCTAAACCATAAATGGCATCAGACAAACCTGGTTGTGTACCAAAGAGCATGGAAGGAGAATCTTGTAAACTATAAGAAAGCTCTTAGTGCTGCTAGGGCAAAATATTTCTCCTCACTAATAAAAGAAAACAAAAATAATCCTCGCTTGTTATTCAATACCGTAGCAATAATATCACTGCAGAAGCGTTCCCATCATGAGGTTGTAGTTGCGACAACTTTATAAAATTTTCAGTGATAAAGTTTAAATCATAAGGCACAAAATCAATACTGAAAATCTTAACTAGAGTAATCAAAGTCAACTAGATGTCAATATATTTACTTTAGACCAGAGATTATCCAGCATTAATCCACTCCAAGAGACAGGGTATATTTTCACTAGTTTCATCACAAAAATCAACTACATCTACTGTATATTAGATCCTGGCTACTTTATGTCCCAGGACTCCCTCATGTCTGTCTCACCTGCTGGTTCTACCCTGTAGTTATGGTGCCATAGCGCTAGTCTGCCGGAGTTTCTTCTTGCTCTCTGCAAACTTGCATTTATATTATTCATGCGTAACTCTTTTTATTCCCTTTCCTGTTGTCTCTTTTCTCCCTGTTCACTTTGCAATCCTATCTCTCTTCGGATTATTACTGTTGTATTATTGTTGTTCTATATTATTGTTCTATATTATTGTCAGTTATAGGTTTATGTATTAGATGTATACAGATTGTTTCATATCACCCAAATAAGGATGGGTTCCCTTATGAGGCTGGTTCCTCTGAAGGTTTCTTCCTTACTTTCTCAGAGAGTTTTTCCTTGCCACCATTACTCATCTGGGATAAAACGTTTTCTGTAAAGCTGCTTTGGGACAATATCCACTGTTAAAAGCGCTTTATCAATAAAATTGAATCTAATTAATTGAATGAATCTATATAATGTATGCATATCACTGTTTGTATTTAATTACTGAAATAAAATAACTTTTTGATGTTATTCTAATTTATTGAGATGCACCTGTATGTTATTTAACTATTTACCTTATTTCACTTTTAAAGCTAGGAATTCTATTATATTTAGTTACATGTAACATATTTTACATTTGATTATAGATTAAAAATATTAATTTTATTAAATAGGCTTAATGTGCAAATAACTATTTGAAATTAAAAACTGTATAAAATTATCCCCGTCTTGTGCTTTATTAAAAAGCTGCACTGTAGTGTAATTGTTACATAATAGTGAATTTTTTAATAGTCTACACTGTCCTACCAGGACATTTATATGATATAGAGATATAAAACTTTAAATAACAGTTAAATATGAATTAAAAAGATACATTAGGTCTCTTTAGAAAAAAATAACTATTTACACAAATGCAATCAGTTCTACAGAACAGTCACATGTTTACATGTGTTTGTGTATTAGAATTATTCACAATAAAGTTAAGACTAGTGTTCACTATCCTGTTTACATTGAAGTATTGTAAATATATTCTTTATTTTAATGAACACCTGGTACATTCAGCTGTTGGATGCTCTTATGCGATTTAATAATAAACATATCAACAACATATGATCAGACACTTTACTGTATGTTTCACTAATATTTCAAATGGAAACAAATCACCAACCTCTCTGTTACTTTATAGAAATCTGTGTGACGTTTCTACAGGTGTTTGGCCAGATTATGCCTTAGGGCAGAATTCTTTTAAAGCAGCGCTTACACGCTTGTTCATGTCCTTTTACTTTCCATCTGAATCTGCTTTGAATCCGAGGTATTGCCACACAGCACCTCTGCTGCTGCATTTACTGCTTATCAAGACAGTCTCCAAACACACTGCTTTCACGTTAGCTTCTATTTACATATTACAAACCACTCTGTGCATTACGGAAGCCTGGACAGATTTTTTAAAAAGCGCAATTAATATGAATAGAATTGATACTGAGAAAAGCGACTATTGTACTGTTTCAGAATGTTCAGTATCGATACATATCGATATTTTTGATAACACTGTACAGCATCATCATTTATTTGATGACTGGCTGCACAGATGTGCTGCGTGAGATAGGGATAAGCTCACTGAGCATCCGAATATCATATCAGCTGTTGCGGCCCCGGGGAGACAAGCCCCTGTTACCAAGCTTCTGGCTTTTTACTGGTTGAATGCAACCGGTCCTGCATGCACCCAGATCTGAATGTACAGGGATTTCATTTGTTGCCAAACTTTTGTAAGCAATGCTGTTCAGTAGAGAAGCAAGATAAGAACCTAAACAGTGTTTTATAAGACCTGAAGCCAAATATATCTGTGCATTTAATATCAACATTTGAAATACAAGCATGTTTACCCTCCACCACTCCGACACCCACACTGCTTCTCCTGGTGTTCATAGGAGCCACAAAAACCCAATCATTCGTCTTGGGATTGTATACTTCTACTGAGGACAAACCTGGAATAAAAAAGTGGAAGTGGGAGTTTATAGCAAGGCCTTTATATGCAACAGCAACCAAAACCGAAAATACATATTATATATATAACAAACATATACACAGCAGATAACCATTTATGTTAGTCTCTATTACTGATCATGACAAAACCCTGCTGCTTATATTCACTCTGACACAAGCACAAACTTCTGCACTAGTTCTGTAGATCGCTACATCAATCCATTATTCATTATTCAGCATTTTGATACTTGCGACTGACGAGTTGTATGCATATAATTTTATCTTCCTTAAAAGGTGATTTCTGATATTTTCAACTGTGTACAGTGAAAGTTTGACAAAACGTGCCACAATTACATTTGGCAGACACTCTTATTGCAACCTACAAGGTGAAAATTTAGTGCTTAGGTAAGAAAGATGTGCTTCTTAAGTCTGAATCTGAAGACAGTAAGAGATTCTGTTATTCGAACAGTAAATAGACATTCATTCCACCACCTTGGTACAAGGACAGAGATGATTGTTTACCTTGGCCAATCAGCTCAATGTCTGCATATTAGTTTACCAGTTTTTGATTACTTTGATTCATCAATAGCTAATCAGCTTCAAATTGGCTAGCTTTTCTCCCGTAGACATATCTTAAGTCTTTGTGTTAGTTAATGCTGTTTGGATACACCTCCCAGTCTAAAATAATCATTTGAGATTTCTGATGCACAGTAAAATAAACACACATGCCACACTGTTAGGATTTGGGAGATGTGAATGAGCATTTAATGCATGCATTTACCTACTGTATAACTCCCTGTATTATTAACATGAATAAGCAAACTGAAATTATTGGTAATTATTTTGTTCGTCATTTAAGTAAAATCAATAATAATAAAGAAATAACAGGAAAATAAATTTAATTTAACAGTGGATAATATATTGATTATTAGTACAAGAAAATATTGTTGATATTAAAAATGCCATGTCATTGTTTAAATGGAGTTAAAACTTTAAACTATATACCTGTACTGCCATCAAACCCCCCAACAGCATATAGCAGATCTCCTAGCACAGCGGCACCCAGTGTGCTGCGACGCTCCTGCATGCTGGGAACAGCACTCCACTGATCCTTCACACTATCGTACACGTCGACTGTCCTCACACGCAGAGAACCATTAAAGCCCCCCACTGCATAAACCTTACCAGCCATAAACACCACCCCTGCAGAGAACACACAGACAAAGCGAAACAGAGTTAAGCTTCAAACCAAAGTGTAAACAGTTAACAGTGTGGACAGGGGTATGACATGCCTGCTCTGCAGCGTCTCGTGGGTAGATCAGCCACCTGGTACCAGCGCTCCTCCTGGAAATCATAGCATTCGACACTGCGTATAGCTTTAGGTGCCTGACCACCAACAACAATCATCATCTGACAAAAAAAAGACAGAATAGAATCCTTGAATTTTTACACTGCCCTGACACCACAATAAAGAAATACTTTTTTTCGGCTTTTTCCCTGTCACCAGGGGTCGCCACAGCGAGTTCCTCGCATTAGTATCTGGCACATGTTTTACGTCGGATGCCCTTCCTGACGCAACTCTCACCCTTTCAGGCTTAGGACTGGACAATTTCACTTCTCCAATTCACCTAGAATGATAATTTAGCATTTCCAATTTACCTAACATTCATGTCTTTGACCTGTTGCTGTGAGGCCACAGCACTATCCACTGCGCCTACCGTGCCGCAATAAAGAAATACTTTAAAAAAATAAAATTTAAAAGGAACATTTTTAAAACATCATAAACCAGCTCACAGGTACAATACCACACCCTAAATATCTTCACCCTTAACTTCGGAATTATGTATAAGAAAGGGTCTCTTTTGTTTGTTTATAGAATATTTATTTATCATGGACTCAACATCATTAAGGCAAAGCTATGGAAAAAGCAATGGGAAGTTAACTTTTCCTTTAAGCCTATATGCCCTTCTTACCCCTTCACATTGCCCTCCAGGTTCAGGCTGTCTACAAAGCATGGTCGCTCCTTATTTTTAGAATGCTTTACCTACTATTTTTTGATCTTCTTCTATTTGTGTATTTAAATCCCATCTTAAAATACTT
>JAOUQV010000031.1:9674434-9684844 GCA_028565295.1 Aspidoras spilotus | reverse complement strand
ATATAGGTTCAATTAGCAGGGTAAGAGCACAGTTTTGCAATGCCCACACCATTATGGGTGACATACTAGAGTTCAAAAGAGGACAAATTGTTGGTGCACGTCTTGCTGGCGCATCTGTGACCAAGCAAGTCTTTGTGATGTAGCAAGAGCCAAAATGTTGTGGTTCAGCATCTTGCTGTAAAAGCTCAGGGAACATGCCAGCTTCGGTGCATAAAGAGGGAGACACATCATCATGTAGCAATGTCATGCAATCCAGCGGCCTTAAGTTTCCATTGATGAACAATGGCCCCACTATCTTTGTACCCCATATACCACACCACACCATCAATTTTTGAATTCCAACAGTCTTGGAGGGATCTATTCAATGTAGGTTAGTGTCAGACCCATACCGGAGGTTTTGCTTGTTAACTTCACCATTCAAATAAAAGTTTGCCTCATCACTGAAAAAATGTTCTGTGAAAACGGAGGGCCCTGTTCCAATTTTTGTTTTGCCCATTCTGCAAATTCAGTGTGCCAATCTGGTTCATCTTTGTTGATATGCTGCAGCAGCTAGAGTTTTTTAAAAAGGTGCCGTTTGTGAGTAGCTAATATGTGCTAAAGGGATGTTCGACTGATGCCACTTTCCAGTGACATGCGGCGAGTGCTACGTTGTGGGCCCTTGCAGAATGAAGCTAGAACAGCCACTGATGTTTCTTCATTAGTGATAGTTTTCATGCATTCACATTTTGGCAAATGCAACACTGAACCAGTTTCACGAAACTTGGCAAGCTGACTGTAACTAGCATGGGAGATGGGTGGTCTTGTGGGGTGTCAATGGCTGTAAACAAAAAGAAGCTTGTAAATAACTCACGAAAGAATAAAGTTATGTTAAAAGCAAGTACATCATTGTTTTTGGTGAAATAATCAAAAAGTTTGATGTGTCACAGGACCCTCTTCCCATTGAAAAAACTAAAGTTGGATCCAAAATGGACGACTTCAAAATGGCCACCATGGTCACCACCCATCTTTAAAACACCCCTCCTAGATACTAATGTGCTACAAACAGGAAGTTAATATCACCAACCATTCTCATTTTATTTAGGTATATCCATATAAATGGCCCATCCTGTAGTACTGGTTACCCTTGCAGAAAAACACAATGCTAACAAAAAAACATTTAACCGGTGGTACAATAAAAAAATAAAATGCACTTCCCTGCATATGCACTGTACTCCAACACCTGCATGTCATGCCATGCCATATGCCTTGATCGCCTCGAAATGGTTGACTGCATGGATAGGTCAGTACCCATTAGTGCTCTAAGGGGTAAATACACTGATTGACTGAGTGTCCCAATCTCTGGTCAGTCCTGTAGTTGACTTAGCGTTGGGCTAGGCTAAACTCGGCATACACCTCATCATGGAAAATTAAGAATTTAAGACCATGCTGCAGCCAACAGTTCTGGTCCCCATGAGGATGTTCCTGCTAGGAGCATAGCGCTAGATGGAATCTCTTTCAGACTTGTGGGGAACACTCAAGCTTCTCCACTACGGCATGAAAAAGAAAAGTTTTCCCAGACTTTGCACTTAATTCTATGCATTACCTTCTAAGGTCGTTCATGATCCTAAATGCTTTTCTCATATGCACATGTCTGATGGTGTGGATCTCGTGGTCTCTTCCATCCTCATCCAAATCTAACATTGTTTCAGATGCAGCTTGTCTCCTGGTAATGAGATAATCAATTTGCACAATATATATATATAAACATACACATACATACATATATATATATATATATATATATATACACACATACATACATATACACACACACACATATATATATATATATATATATATATATATATTTATATGTGTGTGTATATATATATACACATAGAGAGTGTGTATATATATATATATATATATATATATATATATATATACACACACACACACACACATACATACACACACATACATACACATACATACACACACATACATACATATACATGAAACTGCAATGCATATATTATATAGATTCATTACAAACACAGTGATCTATTGCAATTGTTTATTTATGCTGATGATTTTTGCTTACGACCAATGAAAACCCAAAAGCCATCTTAGAAAATTAGAATATTATATAAGTCCAAGTGGATAAAAATGTTTTTAATGCTGAAATGCTGGCCTACTGAAAAGTATGTACAGTAAATGCACACAAAACTTGGTCTGGGCTCATTTAGCATACATTTCTGCATCAGCCTGTGGCACTGCTGACGTGTTATAAAAGCCCAGGTTTCTTTAAGCAGCCTTCAGCTCGTCTGCATTGTTGGGTCTGGTGTCTCTCATCTTCCTCTTTTCAATACCCTTTATATTCTATATGGGGTTTAGGTCAGGCAAGTTTGCTGACCAGTTAAGCACAGTGATAATGTGCTTATTAAACCACGTATTGGTACTTTTGACAGTGTGGACAGGTGCCAAGTCCTGCTTGACAATGAAATCTCCAAAAAGGTTGTCGGCAAAGGGAAGCTCTAAAGTGCCTTCTAGACATCTCAAGTCAGCTATCTTGCCCATGATTGTGCAGCCTACTAAACCAGACTAAAGCATTTTCCTTTCTGATACAACACCAATAACAAACAATAGTGTCATCAAGAAATACACACAGAAAAGCAGATTTATTTTTACTGTGCCATAAACTACCGAAGTTTAGAAACAAAAAGGGCTTATGCTGCAATATTTTATATTTATCTACCATCTACACAAAGGTACTACGGTGTGTAGCTTTTATATAAGCTGCTTAAACTTAAAAAAAAACACATACACAAATGTGCATATGCATAAATAAAAATATTACAGATACGTCAGCAAAATTTTATCAATCGTTTTCAGCTAAATATTTATTTTATCATAAACTTACAGTTTTTCTTAAGATAAAATAGCATTTCGACACTCCTTAAGAATTAGTCATTATTTCTGGATATTGCCACTCTACAAACATCCAGCCAAAATTCACACAGAAGCTGCCTTTGTTAGTCCTAGAGGCGAGCGTCAAACAAGTGATGTGATCCGGCAGAGCTGCTGCAGGGGACATTGGTCAACTTGCACATAGAGTATGTTTTTTACTGATATCTGCAAGCCAACTATTCTTAGTCCAGTGACCGCTTGGGGTTCACCAGACAGCTCCTGGCAACTAACGTCGGTGCAGAACAGATGTGCAGGACCAACAGTTGTGCAAGACTCACCATAACTGTTCTTGTGTTGGACCATATCATAAAAATCACTACTAGCCCGATGGGCTAACGTTGCTTTCGGCCACCTAGTGTTACCATGACCTTAACTTGATTTATGTTTAAGTGGTTTAGATATTTTACTTTTCTCTACATATTTAAATCCCAAGAGACAAGCGGTTGCACGAGCACTCACCCGACAAACTCCATTATTTCCGGTAATCTCCCGCTGCGGCTAACGGTGACAGGATTGCTAATGCTACTAGTTAGCTCTCCACTTCACCCGGATGCTGCTCGCGCCTCATAACCGCCTCTTTATTCCACTTCTCGTTTTCGATATGGCCGGTTAAAATAATTTTTTCTGTACACATAGTTACATATAGTTCACTTGGCTGTGGCTAGTTGGTTGATGTTATATTGAGCCTCAACGTCAGATGTGTATTGTTTACAGGCTGGAAGTCAAAAACCAGCTCTCTCGAGCGCGCGCGGGCGCACTGGTGATATCGCTCTTTTAACGTCGCCCAATCAGCGCCGAGATAAACGTTTCCAGGTAACAAGGTTAAACACAAACTAGTTTTGTTCTTAACTGCAGCTCTGTAACGTGAACACTTTCTACATCAGTAAACAGCATTGCCGTCTCACAGCAAGACGGTCATGGGTTCGATCCCCAGTGGGACGAGCTGAGTCATTTCTGTGTAAAATGTATATGTTCTCACCGCGTCCTCCAGGGTACTCCGGTTTCCTCCCACTGTCAAAAGCATGCATTCTATGTGAGTTGTATATACCAAATTGCCCGAATTTATGTGTGTAACCTTGAGTATAAATATAACACATTTACTGTCATAAATAGCCGATGATGCTGAAAGGACGTTGTATCAATAAACAATACAAACGAACGTATTATCATTTTCTAAATATTATTTAATCGGTGGCGAGGCTTCAATGTGTGTCGATAAATACTAGATTTCTTTCACTAAGCGTGTGTCGATTCTTCCTTCTTTAAGGTCGAGTGACGTCACCGAATGCGTCCGAAGCTTTGCTGTATTTACCATGATTTTATTTTTTCATATTTCTCATTTCCACCAGAGGTCGCCAAAGCGAGTCACTCTCATGGCCATCTGCACGTTTTCCTTCCCGAAATTAACTTATAAAGTTTAATGAAACCCCGGAAAGTTTGCGTAATACCGTTCTCGCCAAGTCCATAGTGGAAACATTGCATTAGTTAATGAAATGTTTTAAATCACCACAATAATCAAAAACATAGTCTCAACACCGACAATGACTGCAGCATCTGAAGTCCTATTTGATTTATTTAAACATAGACTGAAATAAGTCTGATCTCTACTGTCATTACGTACACATTAAATCACACTATCGTTAATGTGATATTTATTCTATTGTGGGCATTGACGCAAGAGGGCCATCAAATTGTGCACACATCAAGCTTCGAGATATCAACCCATTTTTTTTTGACATTTTTATGGATGGAAATCGTAAAGTATTCGTGAGGCTTCCCTGATCATGAATTCTGGGCTAGTCTGGGTTAGGATAACATTTTTAACTTTTGGTCTTTTTCATGAAAGTAGCTGGAGCGCTTGCATATAAAGCATTGGTTTAAGACAATGCCTCCTAATGTATAACATGGCATAGTTTGGAAAATGTTCCATTTAGGCGGTATTAACATTATTCTATAACCAATGTTAACACCCAGAGCAGTGTGCTGTCTCCATCGAGAGGAGCAGTTGGGGATGCTCAACGGCACTTTAGTCATAACTTGCCTAGAGTGGGGTATCTCTTGGTTAACCTCCCCATACTTGATCCATTTAGCCATGCTGACCCTCAATATGATTATTAGATCTCACATTTGTGGTCCTTAGTATTGGTCTCAATTTATAATAAACCAAAATGAAAAGGAATATGCAGTGCTATTGTGCCCAGCCTTGCATCAGACAGGTTATTTAGGTTTCATGCTGCTGCCTTTTGAACCCTTAAGATGCATTAACATCATGTAAGCACCAAGTAAATGAGAAATGACCACCATTTAGTTATACTAAATAATTTATTCATACAAAAAGTACATCAACAAAACAATCTTTTACAAAACTTTCACTTTAAGCTAGGAATTGAAGCTGTGTGAGCACCATCCGTCAGTCCTTCACCTTCTTGGCATCAATTCTGAAAGGTGGTAGACCTGGTTCGACTTGGACTAAAAAAAAAAAAAAATAAGCCACACACAAAGAGCTCTAGTCATTAAATAGTCTTGCCCTCTATGGTAGAAAATTTTTGAAATTTCCTGTAAACAAACAGCAGATACAGGTGAAAACAGAAACTCACCTGTGCAGTCTTGCCAGATAGAACAATGCATGTGCCTGGGAGCAAATGACTTCTGAGGACTGCCCCTGTTCAATAGGGAAATAAGCAAATAAAATAAAAATGTTTTATTAACGGCTATCCAGATTCAGACAACCGCAATGACTATACAATTTAACGCACAGTACTTACTTTGAAATTTTCCAGCACCCACTTTACAGAGCTTCACCCAGCTGGGCTCAAAACTGAGGAATTACCAAACGCCATCAGTTTTGTCATTTCTGCAAGGAGAAAAACATATTATACAACTCTGAAAACATCCAAATATGCCCAACCCACTTTGATGAAATCACCACCATCCCTTCAGGGCATTATAACTGCCATGAAGTCATGGGAGGTGTAAATGCAAGTTGAGATTCTTGTTTCACCCACACAATTCCACAGGCCAGACCAGGACTTGTTAAATACTTCAAGCTATAAGAAGTTTTACAGCTATGGTGCAAAAGTTATCCAAGTCCAGTAAATACCAAATATGTAATAGGGACACACAAACATAACACCAAAATGATGAGGGAAGGGGAATTGATAAGATGTAAGGTAAATAAACTGAAGCCACAAACCTTGCTTAATAATGCTGATCTCCTTGCATTTGGTGTCATTAATATCTGGAACTAATGCATCAAGTAAACAGGAACTAATCCCCACACTCCGGTATGGCCTTAAACTGAAAATTGCCTAAAATATTCAAGACAAACTACAGACGAATATAACCACAGCTTCACATACACAGAAGCAAACAACATTCTAATTACCACCTCGGTCATTTATGTGAAAGTTAAGTACTAAGATAAATGGCAAGTTACAATTGCATGCACGCTCGATTTACCCCATGTTTAAGAGGTCAGTCATTCTAGGTGGATCCATACGATGTGATGTCTTGTGTATAAAGTTTGTCTACAAACCTGAAACCTGGTGTGAATATCCTATGGGCTTTCAGCTGGGTTTCTACAGCTCTGGCGTACTTCCGGAGAATCCAATGATGTAGTAGACACAGCTAAGGTATAGATCCGCCTTATATGAAGACTAAAAGTACTGGAACATATTTTACAGTAAAGACAACATCCTTATTTTATAGTCGGGGAGATTTTACATTTCCCACTCATCTGTGTAAACATGGTCAGTGTGCAGAAACTGTGGGCTCATGACCACGTACACAAATACTTATGGATATACGAGCTAAAACTAACTGGTTTAACCTACCAACTGATAAAATAGCTAATCAAACACATATTGGCTTAAGTAAGAACTTTTTTTATTAATAGAAATACATACAGCGTGCTTGGAACTGAAAAAAACAATATTTAATAGGGCAAGAACTATAAGCAGTGATACAATGAGACAGTATGTAAAGGGAGCATTTTCACTGAACAGGGAACACTAGACCAAATCTATGAGACAAGTTCACTGTTAACATCTAGGACAAGGTGTTGCTAGGAAGCTGCGCGTCTGTGTGCGATGAGCGGCCAAAGGACACGTGACCTCTTAGGCGGGAGTCACACCCAGCCTGCTTACATCTAATGACCAACAAGCCACATGTCGGTCTTGAAGGAGCAATAACAAGGCTAGTTGTTCATAGTGTCCCATAACACTTATAGTAGTAAAAAGTAAGGTGTACAAGATACAATAGATATCCTAAAAGGAGAAAGAAATGACATGTCTATGCTAACAAAGCAAGTGTACTAAACTTCAATTCAAAACAAAATCTGTTAAAATAATAATAATAAAAAAAAAAAATACGACAGGTAACCTGACCCCGGTCACCAGAGTCCTAAAGGATCCAGAGTAAAAGTCCTATGCCTTGGTGAAATTCCACCCTAGTACTTTACAGAGGAGGATAAGATAGGATTTTGAACTGATGTAATTAACGCCGTTACTAGATACTGTTAGACTGATTAATCGAAGATTCTTGAATATGGATGTGCTAAAAGCCACTAAAGTCCCGGGATGGTGAAGGCTTATCTATTAAATTCGCTCTTTAATACGTGGCTCCATATCCCCCCCTGCCTCCATAACCACCACCACCGCCACCACCAGCGCCACCTCGGGAGTAGGGAGCGTTGTTTCTCCCCGAGTAATTACCTTTCATGGGACCGTAGCCCGAGGCCTGCTGGCCGTACCCGCTGCCAAAGTCATTGTAGCCGTTGCCTCCGCCGTAGCCTCCTCCCATTTGGTCTCCGTAACCGCCGCCATATCCGCCGCCATAGCCACCACCGTAACCACCTCCATAGCCACCACCGTAGCCGCCTTCATTTCCTCCGCCGTAGCCGCCACCATAATTGCCTCCGTAGCCGCCGCCGCCTCCGCCTCCTCTACCCCCACCGAAGCCATTTTGAGGTCTTCCCATGCCGCGTCCTCCTCTTCCTCCGCGGCCGCCACTACTACCACCACCGCGGCCAACGGCAGTTTGCATTTCCTGCTTGGTCAGAGCTTTCTTCACCTCCACTTTGTGGCCGTTAATGTTGTGAAATTTAAGCACTACCGCCTTATCGGCAGAGTCGTTGTCTTCGAAGTACACGAAGCCGAAGCCTCGCTTCTTGCCAGTCTCTTTGTCTGTGATCACCTCGGCTTTCTCGACGGCACCAAACTGCGAAAAGCAATCGACGAGATGCTGGTCCTCAATATCATCTTTAAGACCGCCGACAAAGACTTTCTTGACTTTTGCGAGAGCTTCTGGCTTTCCGGCATCTTCCCGAGCCACTGCTCTTTTCAACTCCACGTTGTTACCGTCCAGGACATGAGGCCTAGCGCCCATGGCGGCGTCTGCTTCCTCTGGCGAGGAGTAAGTCACGAAGCCAAAACAGCGTGAGCGCTTCAGTTGCTGGTTTTGCACCACTACGCAATCGGTCAGCGTTCCGAATTGCTCAAAATGCTTGCGAAGACCTTCATCGGTGGTCTGAACGTTGAGTCCACCAACGAAAAGTTTACAAAGCTGGCTCTCCATATCCATGAAGCTCTTTAGTGTGCGTGAGTAGATAATCTAAAATGGCGGTCTGTAGCCCGGAATAAATGGCGGTAGTATTGTAGGCGGAGCGGCTATTTGATGGCGTCATAGACGCCCTTAACCGTTCTAATTCATCAGAACACACGCACAGATTTATTTTCTATATAAAAAATAATAATGTCCGTATAAATAATAATGTGTACTTGCACATCGTGTATTTACAAATCATATGAATCAGATTGTCACTAATGTTTTGTAAATAACGAAGCCTATGCAAAAAAGAAAATATTCAATCCCACAATTCCCCTGGTTTTAGAGACGCGTGGTCTAACTGGTGAAAATGGCGGATGCATGCGTATGTTTAATATGTCTGTACAGCGTGTCACCATAACCAACTCGAAATAATAAAATCTAGGCTGTCTATTATATTCAAATCGTTTACATTTTGTTATGCTTTACATTGGTGCCATACTTAACTTAATTCAAAACAGTTACATTGGTATTAATCTCATCATTAAACAAGACAAAGGCAAGACCCTATTGTCTGTCCTGTTGTGCTTCATTTCCTTTATTTAAGCAAGATATGACTATACCCCGTTGTTAGTGATTTTAAGCATGATATAAAACAGTATAGCAAAATAGTAAATGTTGTAGGGTATATTTAGATTTTTTTTATAACTGTGGGGTGTTTTTTAAATAATAAAAATATAAAAACAAAATGTGTGATTCCGTATATTGTACCGGACGTATCGCGTATTCACTTTTTACGAACATTTCTGCTTTTACGGTTTAATATTGTGTGATTCTTTCGAACAGTTCGTTGAGGATTGGGGGCTGGGGAAAGGTTTCTGCATGAAGACAAAGGACATAAATCAGAACGTGATAGTTTCGTCGGGGGTGCGAACATCTGGCGGTGTTTATGAGGCGCGCGTGCGCAGTGGCAGTGCATGCTACGACCATTACATCAAAAATGGCGGCGGTCGTAGAGAATGTTGTTAAAGTGTGAGTTGATTTACATCTATTTCTTCACCGATATTAAAACTCATATTTGTTGGTTATATGTATCTCAGAATCGAATGTTCTTTTAAGTAATCATAGCGAAGTAAAGTGTAAGTGAAAGCGGATCGAGTTTAACTCGAATTATTAAGCAGTGACACATTGCTAACAGTGTCCATTCATTGTTTTCAAAGAAAGAAATATTGAGAATATTCGCTTTTTTGCAATTATAATTACTAACCCATCTTACTTCACATGTTTACTTAGCTATTATGCGTTAGATCCCATTCTAAGCATGCTGTAATCGTTGGACGGAATTTGTTGCATAAGCGAAATATAATGAATGTTTATGTTGAACCCTTTATTGTTTGAGTGCGGGAGCTCTATCTGTAGCCGTCGTTTCTTATTGTCGAATAATCGAATAACTGCGAATAAAAAGATTTTTTTCCCCACGCAATTTGTCAATAACTGTTTTGTATTTATGTTGTCAGTATGGGGGAACAGTATTACAAAGATGCTATGGAGCAATGCCACAGTTACAACGCTCGGCTGTGTGCAGAAAGAAGCATTCTCATGCCTTTTCTAGACTCTCAGACTGGAGTAGCTCAGAGCAACTGCTACATTTGGATGGAGAAACGACACAGAAGCGCAGGTCTTCATTGAATTTATTCCTTACATAATCCAATGTTTCAACGTCACGTTGTTTCTTATTGTCTGTATGTCTGTGACAAAGGTTTAGCACCAGGGCAGCTGTACACATACCCAGCCCGTCGCTGGAGAAAGAAAAGAAGGGCACATCCTCCAGAGGACCCAGCCTTAGTTTTTCCCCCACTAAAAACAGGTAATCAGTCAAAATACATCTATGTTTCTAACCAACAACCAACATATATA